>PDGT01000007.1:4424621-4483187 GCA_003671415.1 Megathymus violae
CAAAAAAATTAAAATATTTAATAATCACGTCTACATAATTAAAAGTCCAACCCGAACGTAGTCGGGCGCAAAATTAAAAATATTTTTCGTTGCGAAAACACACAGTAGGTATTTTATAACAAATCTCAAAAAACAGACAGTGTCTACTACTAAAGAACATTTTGTACAATTTTTGTCGGTATGTCTATCTGTCTGTTTGTTCCGGCTAATCTCTGAAGCGGCTGAACCGATTTTGACGGGACTTTCACTGGCAGTTAGCTGATGTAATAAGTAGTAACTTAGGCTACTTTTATTTCTACTAAATACATTTTTCGTTAAATTCCACGCGAACAAAGTCGCGGGCACAGCTAGTCTTATTATAAAGACACTGGTTGAAGACATTAAAACGGTACATTAGACTCCTATTACACTTTAAGCAGTACTATTACTATATATCACGTCACAATTGATAAATTGACGCAACCAAGTACACGCGATAAAACCGAAACAATATAATATTATTTTAATTACGAATTTGTTTTCTCATGTAAATGTCCTTGTTGTAGCGACATCTACGACTATATTAAATAAAATTTCAATATATGTGTATAATAATAATAATAATAGTACTAAACATAGCAAATGCATGTATTTTCGTGGCAGACATTTTGAGCTTTTTACTATAATCATGGAATTTCCATTTTATTACTGTAAATAGCCGACAAAACCAGCAGACGTGCCACCTGATGGTAAGTGGCCACCGCTGCTCATGGACGTCAATAACAATAAACATATTACCATAACAATAGATAGATAGATAGATAGAACATATTTATTCAGTTTAAGACTTAATATCTATTACAGAGTTAGTCTTAAATATTATGTTAGATACACTAGTCTAAAAAAATAAATAATATAAATAAATAAAAAATAAAAATAAATAAATAAATAATATAAATATAATTACCAACACGTTACCGGCAAAGCTGAATCAGAGGATCCGCTTAGTACTGCCTCTGCGATACTAAAACCGAAACATGTGAGCAAGGATTATATTTCACCGTTGGCTCTAGAAACAGTAAAATCATACCACCATGCAGGAGTACTGCATGTGTAACTGGGTGTTATATATAAGGCCCAGGGATCTCCAACCGGAGAAAACGTTTGCCTTATCCGTTGTTCAGCAAGGTGCACTACAGGCAGGAAAATTTGGCTGGTCAAGGGTCAATTTAGCATATTCTTTCGCAAATCCGAATATCCAGCTTTCACGAAAAACCTTACAAGTTTAATGAACTTTAAATAACTTTTAATATCTTTCATTGATACACGAATATTTTTCAAGAATGACAGCTGTTACGGTATAGTATATTAAAATAGCATAGCTTTATCAGTGGGTCACGGCTCGTTGCTATATATCTGTATAATCTCTACTATGCTATAAAACAGATCGCTGCGCGCGCGTCGGCAGTGTATACATTATATCGGTTCAAGAGAGGTCTTTGTCAAGATATTTTTAGAAAAACTACTAAAACGTAAAATTGTATAAAAAGTTAAGTAATGTGATCTGAATAACAAGTGAATTGTGTGATAACTATTTGAGGTGCATAAATTGAACACGTTAAGCGTGAGAGGTATGGATCGTTTATTGATAAATTATTTACGTTAATTAAAAAGTACTTACGTCGAAGTAACGGTTTGTTAACTCTATTAGTACGAAGTAAAAACGTTTGTGTTTGAAATTATTCATTTTAAATTTTAATATTTTGTGACGAAGGACTTTAGTCGATTCAATGTTAAATCAGTTATTGATGTCATGTGTTAATTAATTAATGTTAAATTATTCATAGAATATTTTGACATATGCGATACAGAGCAGCGGTAATAAAGTGTAACCAAAAAAGTTTATATGTATACAGGATTTTTTTCTAAAATATTATTTGGAAATGTTAGGTTTTGTAAATCTTAGTATCCTAAAAGATTTGGATACAAATGGAGTAATAACAAAGTAGCTCACTACTCAATGAATCAAGATTATATTCTGGTTTTATTGATATAGAAACAGGTCTGGCCTCTCATACCTCAGCAGCAAATTATTATTTTTAAATAATTTCAATTATATCAAAATTTCATACAGAGGAAGCTCAAGACATCTTATGTAAATAATACATTACTAATGTTTATTTCCTTCTTTATTTCTGGATACGCTCACAAAACGTGGTGGGAAGTAAGAAAGAATATTAACTCTATTACTGTAAGTGTCGAAGGCGTAAGAAACGGCAATTGATTCTGATTTGGATTTTGCTGTCATGTTGATTAGGCGCTTGGAAAACAATATTAGAAAATGTACTTTTTCGTAAAGTTACTATTACTTTTACGAGTCAGTATTAGATATTACATATTTAAACAGTACAATTGACAAAAAACGTAAGGCCTATTGGCAAGCCTACTTAGATGAACTTTTTAATATTTCCTTTAAGTAAATAACTTAATATTGAGCTCCAATTTTATTTTATTCATTAAAATAATTGTTATGTCACTTATATAATATGTATGACATTGGTTACAGGAGTAAATTTAGATGCAGTGTGTCTTGTTACAAAACTATATTAGAATAGCATGACCACTAACTGAACGTAAATCCTTTTTTTAATTTTATATAAGGTTCATTATGATAGTTAACGAAATATTCTTATTATCCAAATATATCTAAGAATTTGTATATTGTATTCCTTTCTTTCTAACTCATCCAGCTTCGCTAAAATTTTTCAAACTGTTCTCTTTTCTCGCACATTAAATTGTTGTTACTAGCGTAACGGGTGTCATTGTACGCAAGGAGAGGTTTTCATTTTTTTCATCCATTAATATTGTTTAATTAAAAAATAAAACAATACCTTTACCATAACTGCAATGTTTTAAAACAACCTCATAAAAAATTTGTTCTCACATTTAGCTAATAAATAAACTAGTACATATATTAATATATTCGTAAAAAATACTTCACACCTGCGACAGAGACTAATAGGCCAACAATTCAATTACATTTGAATTAAATGGAACTACCGTTTAATTATACTATAAATTTAAATAATAATGGAGGTCTGTTATTTAATCATTTGGAATATGTCATAGTAAAGATAAAAAATTGCTCAAGGGAAAACTGGATGTGTATACCTAAGGATGTTTAAATAAGTTTAATTAAATTTGAAAAAAAAACATTACGTTTATTGTGCTATGATACATAAATATCGTTAAATTGAAATTTACGATAATCATTATCAAGTTTTATTTATTTGAATTTACAATTGGTTAATTTCGAAATTATTTTTATTTGACTACAGTATGTAAACAAATCTCATTATTACCTACACCAATATTAACATGCGTTACAAATTATCTTAAGTACGTTGTGGTATTTCCAACCTGTTTGCTATAGTTAAATGACACCAATTAGGCATTTAAAATATCTACTTTGATTATAAGATTGTTACACATTTTTTTCTTGGTTAGCGCTATTAATTGGCACCGAATACATCATATTAATCTAAATTTTGTAATTGCCCATTGTATTCAGCGATCAATACAAATCAATCAATTCAGTATTTTTTGTATAACTAACGATGTAGTAAAATGGACGACCCCGTGGCTCCATTAGTAGCGATCTTGCCGGACTAGCGAGGGGTTTCGGGTTCCATTCCTGGCCCGAGCTGATATATATGAACGTTTATTCCTGGGTTATGGGTGTTTGTAATGTCTTATTTGTGTATGTTTATGCCAACCGCAAACAGGGCCTTGAGCCTTTTTTTATTTACTTATTCTATTTCAGTAAAAAGAAAATACAGTAAAAGTATATAAAGTACACTTCATATTTACGCATACAGATAAATAAAATTTATTTTTAAATATTTCGTTAATTAATATTTTTGTTTTAATATTTAAAAACATGCATTAAAAGAGATTATTTCTTTGTATTGTAGTGTTACAACGTAGTTCAGCATCTCTATGATTATTGGAAACGTGTTTGATCCTAGGCCTTCCTCACTTACCTCGTGTGACCTTGTGCGTACCTATTTCGGTCGTAGACAGTTTCAATTAAGCGTTTTTATTCTTAAGTTAATTGAAGATAGGCAATGCTTTTTAAGTGTAACATTTTTTGTCGACGTTTTTGCAGTTACATTCCGTTTAACTAACCTACGTGGTATGTTGTTAGAAACAAAATAAAAAAGACTCAAGGTTGCAATAAAACGATAAGCATCTACGTATATTAAAATATACAATATGTATGCAAACTGAAAAATAAAACTTTGTCCACTATTCAGCAGGTGCCATAACTAGGGAAGTTTGCTTTAGACTCGAGGATGCACGCTCGTTTTACCTATATAATCTTATTTACCTATATTGTTAATCCATGATCAGTATTTCAATAAAGTACTAATCACCAACAGATTATAGCTATTTATAGCACAGATTAACACAGCGTAATGAATTGGTCGCCAAATACCGGTAGGTAGGTTGGGGTAATGCAAATCCCATTGACATATCTACTGGACCGCAATTTCATGATTACCTCTGCGCTCCCAATCGATTATCAAATGTAAGTACCGTCGGCTCAAAGGTGCTTTTATGTGGCGTAAAATCTTTCGAAAACAGATAAAAGGGTGGTACTTTATTATCCAAGAATATTGCCTGTCAAAGTGAACTTTAACTGACCGGAGTACCTAACTGGCGGATATTATTTCAAACTTAATTTTTTTTACAAATTCATATAGATAAATTCGTTGGCACATGCCAGATCTCAATTATTATTTAACGTTTATCTGGATCGTTTAGAAAACTTGTTTTAATACGGAAGACTATGAAGCATAAAATATATTTACCTTGCTTCACACAAAGTATCACGAAAGTTTCATCATCACGTTTTTTGTCGATGTCTTATGCCTGTTGCCACTTTCTCTGGATGTAAAAATAAAGATTTATATTAATAATATTTCTTTACGTATTATGCAAAACATTTTTTTTAAATATTGATGACAATCGCAACCGGGGCTGGATATGTAAGATTTATAAAAGTGGATTTTGACGTCGACGTTGGACGTTGACGTTGGAGTTACTCGTATAATGTTAACATAAATGTTAACTAACATCGAATTTTTACCTTTCTACGTATTTTAAATTTCATGTGGCTACAGTATAATTTTTTTAGCTTGCTTCTTTATTTGTCTATCTGTTTGTTTGTTCAGTTGTTTGTTTATACTTTATCTAACGGGCTGAACGTCATAGGGCATTTTCTCCCAAGTATTCTACGAGTATATCCCAAGTAGTGCACTGGAACGAAGTAAATAATAATTAACACATTTTGAAATACGTGATTTTTATTTTGTAGTTATTTATATAGGTAGGTACGCACTGTAATCACATTTTATAATGAACGGGCAACAAATTATTAGCATGAGATCTTTATTTCCAAGAGACCGTGTGTGATGTCATTACTTAAGACGATGAAAATTGTATCTCAAAAATAAATTTACATTGAATACATCAGATAATAATAAACAGTATAGGTGCCAAATATAAGATATTTTTTTTGTGAAGACAGTTATTAATAATTATGTCTAGTAATTTAATTATACCGTGGTAAGCTGCACCGCGAGTATCAGCTCTCAAGTATATTTGTATCATGAAATAATAATATTATCTTCGATTTTAAATACCACGGTCATGTCGTTGAAGATTGTTCCGAACATCGAAGAGATGCAGTGATCACAGCACAAGCGCAGGGTTACCAGCCTCTCGGTCTTTTCCAGGGTAAATTTTAGAAAGTGAATAGCTTGTCGGCATTGGTGTTCCTGGCTATTTATGATGTGAGTCTTTAAGAGGAGAGTGAGTAGGTTGGTGCGGGCAACATCTTAGATTTTATCATCACTTACCATCAGATAGAATTGTCATAAAGCATTAACTAATTTTATGTAAAAAAATAATACTTCGTTTATTTAAAATTGTTTCCATAAACACAAAAATATTGTTACGATTAAACATACTAGTTAAAAAGATAATGGCTAAGAGGCATTAATGGCGTCTGTTGGATGGATAAAATGGATAAGTTAGCCTTCCAGCCAGTATGGAGTCTTCCGGCCAAGGTCAGAGCCCGGATTTAACGTTTAAACGAACAGTTTTGCTCGCATGATCGTGACTTGCTTTTGGTTCAATATCATCGAATCGATTCCCTTCACAACACATCATTGTAATCCACAAACATGTGCTTCAAGGTTGTATAAATATCGTATTATTCGGGTTAGGGTCTATTATTTATTTATATTTGATTATGCCACTAATTTCATTAAAAATACCCATCCAACTACACGACATATCACATTGTGAAGGGTTACGTAGTTGTGAGGTGTACCGCAAACCTCGCAAAGTGAAGCGACTGAGTTTCAATTTATAAGCAGCAATTACAAGTATGTTTTTCATTGTAATTGGTGCAACAGTTATACATATAATAAAATTTTATCTGATCGCTTTCTGTACATGAAGGATATATGAAAAAATCTATAATGAGAGATCTTTATTAACGCAGTAGAACCCAAAACAAAAGTTATTACAATTTTTGTCTGTACGTTTGTGCGCACTAATCTCAAAAGCAGCCTAACCGACTTCCTTATAGTTTTCACTAATGTATTGCAGCAAGCATCAATTAACATTCAAAGTTCGTTTAATTGCAATCCGTTCATAAATAAAAAAGTAATAAGTCAATATGTTTCTAATTAATAGAACGAGAAAAACCTAGTCCTAAAACAGTGCAGATCCTATTTCTATGTGTAAGGCGTAGTTTTTCTGAAGAGAAGCGAGGTTGGTTTGCCAGCTAACTAATATAAAGATAATAAAAAGTAATTGAATCTGAAAGTACTAAATTTAAAATAGCGCAAAAGTTACATAACATAACTTTCAACATCATGTAGGTAGTATATGTTTGTTGTTAAAACCAAGTTTCGCAAAAAGTACTATTATTTATTTCATTTTACGACGAACATCCTTTAGTTCAAAAGATAAGGGTTATACATATAGAAAACTACATCCTTTTAAATAATCTATCCACAGGTAATCCATGTGCCAATATGTTAGAGTAAGTTGGCCAAAATGATTCAATTATGTGTATAGACTGCCACTGTAATAATGGTTTTATTAATAAAACATTATTAGTTAAAAGCTATTTTAAAGCATCAACCGAATATTAACATTGTATGATTCGTGAGTGTCCAAACACCAGATACTTCATATCCAGATATGTACTGGGTACTTTCTCAAGAGGCATTCGCAATGAAACCGCACTTGTGACTCCGAGTCACAAGAACTTCGGCTAAATCCGAAATCAGTTGGTCTAAATCAAAACTACATGATTTAGCGGCTATAAATTAAGTAATAATAAAAAATAAAAAAGGAATAGAAAAAAGATAAGCAATAATAGAAAAATGACTGTAATTTTATTTTAAGAAATCTGTTAAGCTCCTTGTACGTTTCATCTGGAGTAGGTCTACCATTAATTTTGCAATACAAAAATACAAATCCTGGAACAAGATTCCTGCTCCAGTATTTCAATAGGACCTCGTTATATTATGTGATTTTTCAAAAGACGAGTCAAAAGAACTTCCTTCTAGAGTCGGCGTTGCATTAATAATTCATCCAGGATTCCTCATGACTGTTCTATATTATCAAACGTTATTAAAGCAGTTTTGTACTTTAATAAGTACTCAGGAATAGTACACATGTGTAAGCAGGCTAAAACAGAAGTGATCCTGAACCAGATTCCAGATGGAGCTCAAATCGCTTAGTCTGAAAACTGAGTTACATAGTACTGATATTATTGAGTTAGTACTGATATTCTGTGGCAGAAGGTTGCTTGTAATTACTTTCTTCATAGCAGATTTAACAGTACAATGGTTCTTGCTTGGGACTATTATCGGCCTGCCTTACGGTTTTCTAGGCGACCGATCAACCATCCAAGTACTGATCATGTTCAAAATTGCTCAACTCATCGGCAGACACAAAAGTTGGCTTTTATGCTTTTCTATGAAACAATAGATTACCAAGCTGGCCAAGTGCGGATTAACAATTCCTCGGGAACATAGTGAAGACCTCTGAAACATCCAGGTTTCCTCACGATGTTTTGCCTTACCGGAGCAAGTCATAAACCGCCATGAAAACAACTATATCACCGCTTCAGTTCTTTCAATAATAAGATCTTTGGTTGACACAAAACAATATGGAGTATTACATCTTCTATTTACACCTAAAACATAAACAATAGCCGCAATGACCCTGTGTAGACTGTTGAATTCGTTTTTATTTTTGTTAGTGAATCAATTTGATTGAGGAAAATATATACAAACCATTTAAACTAGTAGCGTAATGGCAACTTTAGCACGAACGGACTTAACGTCAAAATAATGTCTTACAAAATTTTACCTTATGTCTTAGTGTTAAATGTATATTTTTTTACATCAATGTACAGTACTACGAGCATCCTCTATTATGAGAACAATATTTTTTGGAGGAACGTTACGAAGCGTGACTAAAGACACATACTCAAACGAATAGGCATCAACTTACTTTTGTACTTGTTTATTGCACATTGTATGAAATGTAAGGGGTTCCGTTCATTCTTAACTCCAACCCAACACCCCCTGCTTACCCACGAAAGTAGCAATGGATAGAGTTCCTTCTGTTGGCGGTCGCGGGGCACTGTATCAGTCGGATAATGGTTATTACTAGAGCGGATCACTCACCATCAGATGGTGCGCCTACTCGTTTAACGGTTACATAAAAAGATACGAAAATTATACCACAAAAAACAATATATAGCCCATAGCCCAGTTGGTAGTGACCCTGCCTGCCGAGCATGGGGTCCTGGGTTCGATTCCCGGCCGGGGCAGACGTTATGTGTCAGATAAATGTTTGTTCTCGGGTCATGGGTGTTTGTAATGTCATATTTGTGTTTGTCCATGCCACCCGCAACATAGGGAATCCTAGTGCGGGGGTGTGAGTGTGTAAAAGTTTATTATATTATTATATAATGTATTTGTATAATACTCTATATGTCTATTACACATGTCACTGAGTCAATTAGTTCGTAGTACGTGCGAGTACCATTATCAACAGAAGTATTCAGTACCTATCTGTTAATGGCGTCATTAATGTAATAGCACTAAAATCACGGATATTAAGGCAAAACTACTCAAACTGGTTTTATCAAATTAACCAAAATTGAGTTAACATAATTTGTTTTTTCATTGCTTTGATTTAATTCTTATTTTTTCTACGCTATGAGGTTCATAATTTTATTGCGTTTTTCCGCCATTGTAGAGAACAATGATCAATAATAAATTTTTAATATACAGTGTTAAATAAAGCATTTTTTTTTTATTTTTCGGTTTTAATTAACACAAAAAAATAACATGCCATACATAAGTAACTGAGTGTCATTGTTATATAATTATATGCTTTTGTAGCGACAGAATATTATGTTTTTTACGAAATTCGTCAACGAAGTTTGCTAGATGATCAAATATACTTTAGTTGCGTTTAGTTTCAAAGGACGCCGCGAACATAGAATTAAACATGGCAGTGAGAATTTTCTCCACGGCCAAGTCCGGCGACATTTCCTACAAGTTTTATAATTTTACGTCTTTTATATTTATACCCATTATTATTACATTTGAACAAAAAAATTGTTAGGCATACACAAGTAGATAAAGGATTACGTATTCTGTAACACAAATAGCACTTAATATCAGAAATTTCGCAATACGACTGATATAATTGTGTGCGTTGAACATCTTAGACTTACCATCAGGTTGGATTGTTGTCAAGCATTATAAGTGTAAGTGTAAAAAAACAACAATCATACTAATAATTTTTAGTGTTTGTTATTCGACAGCGATTCAGTTTAAAAGTTTGTTTTATTTATTACCTGTAGCCGTAACTGAAATATTTTAACATCTCGTTTTGGTTGAGTTTAATATAATTATTGATTAAATCGAATGATTAAAAAAAAAACCTAACAATACAGTATATTAATAGAATACAAACCACTACAGTACAACATAATGATGGAAAGGGTCAATAAACCCCTATTGCGGATTGTTGGACATGAAGTAGCGAACATATTGTTATCGGAACGTTGTCTTGGTAACAGTATCACGTCCGCTTAATGGAGCCATCATATTTATAATATACTGTAAGTTACAACACTGCGTGTACCTATATTTCTATTACTAATATATCAAATGTAGTTAAAATGTATCACTTGCGACAACCATAGAATACTGATATTACCGTTATAACAATTCCATTTAATATAGGTACAGTACATTAAGAAGGTTACAAAGAGGGCATCCGAATAAAAGCTATTAGCTCACGGAACAGGGACGCCGTCTATGGACAGAAGAAAACAAAAAGTTTTTCATATTCTATTTTATCCGTTATGCGTTCACGGCCAAACCTCTGGGCCGATTGTGATGAACTTTCATATAGAGATAGTTTAAGGCCCAGAAAAATACAGATTCTTCTCTTTTTCAAATTTACTTTTAATTTAGTAAATTTTCTGTTTTTATTTTGTTTTTATTCTGTTTTAATATTTTTGGTCATTAAATCGAATCCATAATACATTCTTAAATCGCATGTAAAAGCCAGGATTGATATAAAAGATGATCACAAAAATACATGACAGGAATGTTCAGTGAACATTTACAATATTTAAATAACTCATGGCTATGTAATTTCATCGAAATTCAATATTTGATTACGGACACGATTACATATGCAACGCTTGACGTATGAGAAGGCAAATAGTTAATTACTGGATAACAAAGCCCTGGGTGTATTTTTTTGGAAGTGAACCCTCTATTACCCCATAATTAAACCCCTGTGGGTGATTACTTCACATTATTACTATGCATCCTACGTTATTTATTATTAAGATTACTTCACTTAATAATAAGTAACGCATGATGCATAGAACATAGTTTTATGGTCTTAAGATTATTTTTTTCAGGTTAATGTTACATAAAAAATTTTAAACGTATTTTTATTTAATCTGGAGAAAAACATATTTTCAATTTACTTTCTATAGCTATACTTGATTAGAAATTTAAGCTTCGTAATATAGTATCATGGTTGTTTCGTGCCCTACGGAGCTGGCCTTTTCAAGCGGTCACGGGAAATTTTAATCATTCTGTATCACACGGACTTTTATAAATAGTCGATGGTCATAGTAATATAAAAAACAGACATCCACTGTTTTTAAAATAACAGATAAAACCCGATATAGTATTCAGAGGAAGGACCATAAAATATTATTGTACTTATAATATTTACATTAATTGAGTGAAAATATTAAACTGTAAAATATTAAAATAGTAAACTTTTTAACTATTTGTTGCATTTGTTGCAACATATTGAAAGTTTACTTTAACGACCCATTATAAATAAATTCAATTCTTACAAGTTAATCGTGTCATAACAACAATTTATTAACGTCTGCGAGTCTTCATCTTGGGTAATTTAAAAATTCGAACTGATTTATCAGTTGTATTATTATTCGCACGTCCTTTGAATGGCACAGAATAATATATTAATTATACCGACAATGACAAGTGAAATAAAAAACATGGTCACTTCACTTGACTTTTATCAGTATGGATGTAATAAAAACAAACCCATTAAATAGAGATCTCATTAATCCTTGACTCTAACGCCTGATGTTCTCTTTTTGCGGTCCACCCACCTCATCAATGGATGAGGCAATGCCGTTAGTTAGACCCCTTCTGTTGGAGATGGCCCTAGTACCACCCTGTTAAATACCCATGCCACCTTTTTGCCGTCCTTACAATTGATATGATACCATATTAGAGCTATTTTGGACATAAATGCAGTTATAGTTTTTTTCTTGTTCTGTCCGTACCTGGACATTTTATTTATAAACAAACCGGATACGCAAAAACAAAACAATTTTATACGTTTTTCTCTTCTGTTCGTCGAGCGATTTTTTTGTTAGGTAGCAACTAATTAGCTTTAGTGTTTTTAATCAAAAAACTTTGCATACAAAACGTTTTGTCTTGTTCCTGCCTGACCATGTTAGTACACTAACGGAGTGCTTTTCGCATGTTTCCAAAACAGCAGTAGTACATCCTATATTTAAAAATTGAGAAAAATAAAATTTCACTAACTACAAACCCAAATAGCTTGCCCAAATCCACTTGCTATATTTATAATTTTAGAAAAAATACTGAATAATATATAGTCTTGTAAACTTTTTGGTATGATACTCATTCTTGGCCCTCAATCGATTTGATTTCAGAGATGGTAAGACTACCCAAGATGATGGTGTTTCTCATACATACCCTGTAGTGAAGAAACTGAATAAGATGAAATATTTAGGCATATTTTTAGACTGCACAAAGAAGCCCTCGAATTATCTTCTCAGCCCTCGCCCTTGTATTTCCTAAAATTGTTATATCAGTAATCTACTAGTTACGACGTGGACGAAAATTTATGTCACTCACGATGTGCTCTGGTTTCATTCCTTAAAGATGTCAGTATGACTCATGGGTAAGGTAAACAACATTTTGCTCCTTGGATAAATAACTAAACAAAGACTTTTCACGTCATAGAAATGGCACTGAGCGTAAAACGATGATCTGTGGTTATGACATTTGCTATATTTTTTTTAATAAACGTTTACACACTCACACCCCCGCACTAGGATTCCCTGTGTTGCGGGTGGCATGGACATACATTATCACATCACAAACACCCATGACCTGAGAACAAACATTTATCTGTCACATAAATGTCTGCCCCGGCCGGGTATCGAACCCGGGACCCCACGCTCGGCAGGCAGGGTCACTACCAACTGGGCTACGGGGTCGTCAGGGGTTGTGCTATAATTAGAATTATTAACACATGAAATTATATAGATGTGCACCACAAGCTATGAATCACAGTTTAAACACTCTACATGTCTATTTAAAACTCATTAGCGGCCCATTAAAGGCCACGGGTGTCTTTGAGGATTCTTTTTATAACAGGCATATCTTGGAAATTAAATTCACATATATTTATTTTGGTGAAACAATCGCTCATAGCCATTTTACGATTCGATTATCTTTCCTCCAACGAATCAGACTTATGATAGCAATAGTCATGACAGCTATGAAGCTCCCAATAGCTAGTACAATTTTAATTTACTCCAATTAAATTCACTTTAGGAATTATGGGACATGTACCACCTGGAATAACTGAAGACGTTGATTATGTTTGTCTTGATGAATTAAACCCCACACTCGAGGGGTTGAATACCATAGTAGCAGATATTAGGTTTGCATCAGTAAAATTCAAAGAGGACCATTATTCTGATAAAAATTGTTGTGAATTCTAGAGTATCCACTTGAAGTTAAATGTGGTAAAATTAAAAATGCCATAGAGATAAGGTTTCACAGAAATCTTAATGGCGTTCTTACGTCGGTAATCATTATACGATAAAAACCAATGATTCTTAAACCATACGGAGTCAAAAGAATAAAATAAAATGTTGATCACTAAACATTTATTGATACCTCAACGGAACAGTAATGACATAGTTTCTTTCTATTGGGGCAATATTTACTTTTGATATTTCTTTGTATTTCCTAATTCTTCAGTCAGTTTGCTTATATCGCATTATGTAAATGTGAAGTAATTAGAAAGCCCAGTAGTTTACGTTCTAGTTCGAATCGTGGCGAATACCTATATATTCGTGGCTGTTAATATTCAGTGTTACACCTAGTTAACCTCCAGCGTAGTGCGACATAGGATAGTTAACAAAATTTTCCATATTTCTGTACTTGAAGCGTACAATAAATGACGTACGAGTATGTCTGTGTGTGCGCGCGGGTCTTGTGTGTGGACGCATGTGCGTGCATGTGTGTTTAACTTAATATGTAACGATATTAAGTTTTTATAAATCAAAATTTATTCATTGTAGAATAACTATTCTGAAATAAGTATGTATACCGCTCAGTATATTTACCGCTCTGAGAGGTTCTGTAAATGTATTACTGAATGTAACTATTTAAAAATGCATATGTAACTTTCAGGACAACCGGCGTTGTTCAAAAATAAAAGTACACGAAACAATTGTTTTTCCTTTTTATCAAGGATTTTTATAGATTCATGTTATCCTATCGCACATAAAAATTTGTTATATATTTGTTAAAAAAAGATTAAAAAACCATGGAGTACTTTTTGGGTCTATCGTGTTCGTACTCACAGGTATAATCATTGTTACGTCCACTAATGACTTTGAGTTCAGAAAAACTTGATTTGTTTTGTTATTCGCAAAAAATATTTAATTTGACCAGACAACGGTTCGTAGCCATGTCACGATCAGATAACCTTCTGTCCAAGGAATCCGGCTATTGCCGGCTACCAACTCTTAAAGGATTCGATCATTTTAGTTTAAGTTAATTATTCTAATAAATTAATTTAAGTAGAACAATCTTAGGAACGATCAATTTGTCAACTCATTCATAGCATGTAGGTGTTATACGACATTGAAATACATAAATATTAAAATTTTATTAAAAAACCAATAAACTGCCCTCGTTTCGCTTCAGAAAAACTACACATTACGCTTAGACATAGCACGTGCAATGTTTTAGGACTGGACTTTTTATTTATGGACGCGTTGCAATGAAACGACCTACAAATATTAAGTGATGCTTACTGCACTACATTAGCGAAAACCATAACGAAAACTCGCATCCGAGATTAGGGCGAACAAACGCACACACAAACAAACAAATTCTAACAACGATTGTTTTGGATTCTACTGCGTTAATAAGGCTTCTTAATAATAGTTTCTCTTACATATCCTTCACGTACAGTAAAAGACCAGTTAGAACTTTATTATATGTACAGATATTTTTAATATCACGAATTTGTAACCGGATCTCATGAACGTACTTATAAATTGATTCACCTACTTTTGTATTCCTACAGCGGTTTTTTAATCATACAATTAGAACTTCAATCCACGTACGAAATAAGGAAATTCAGCTGTGTGAACTATCTCAATGACATCGATTACGCAAATGTTTTAAATTTATTTGGGATGTTAAAAGCTCCAAAGATCATTGAGTCGAAGCAAACATATGTTGCACCCTGTTAACTGACGAACAGCTTAAATGGACTAGATTCCAGACTTCCTTTATTCGACCCACTCATTGTTGTTTCCTATTCACCTAAATTGGTACCTAACTCAAGTATCAAAAACGAATGCGTGTCATTGTGTAGGCAACACGTTCTTTATTATCATCATAATTGTGATCATCATCAATTTTATCACCATCACAATGCAAAGGTGCGTCAGGGTTTAATATCTTGCCCAGCTCTTTCTATGAACCTAAACCCAATTTTTTTACTGGTCATGCATAAAAGAAACGATTGATTTTAAACCAAACGAAAATATAATATTGTAGTATGTAATGAAGACTTCTGTAACATTTAGTGAAGTCTTCTTTTGTGACTAAATATATGATATGAATATACCGGATACCAATTATTGCACAATGGATAAGAATTATCAATTATTTAATTATTTAATGAATTTTCATGACATTTCATGAAGTGAACAATTATCGTGTGTAAAAACCGATACATAAAAAAAAAATTTACGAACTTGTCATTATTGTTCAACTTCGTAGTTCATTAAAACTACCTATTTTATAATATGTGACCATTTCACGAAATGGTGAATAATATGAAATTCTTACTTCCAAGTTTGGACCGTGATACTACAGCCTCAATGAAAACCATTCCTACTCAGAATTAATAGTTACATAACTGATTCAGCTAATTTTCTCCCATAGCTCATTATATTCGTGATCATTTTATAATCTGCTAAACGCAAGGCCCCGAGCTGTAATCCGGCGAAGTATTTGTTTGATAAAGAAATATTAATTCTCAGGGTGTTAGGTTTTCGTAATTTTCTCATTTGTGTATATTCACATCATCCACACATATAAAATATCAATGCAGGTGTCTGTGACAATGTGTGAACGGGTTTTTTAGCATTGTGTCATGTTTACACTATTCCAAAAAATAACTCTTATATGTCATGGTTTACTGCTTAAACTAATCAATAACCACAATAAGATCCAAGATCCAAAGATCAAGGAAACAAAAAAACAATACTAAAAATTTGTCTATTTCAAAAATACAAATATTAATTAGTTAACAGCACATCAAAAAACAAATATAAACACAAAGGTACACCATAATAAGTAAACAAATTTCGAGAATAAACATATATATATCACGATGCTTGTCGGTAATCGAAATAAAGACTGTTCCTTAGCAGGCAAGGCTAGTATAATAGTTGAGTACCATATAACAACGTAGATTTTTTTCGAATCAGTTCTAATTTTTTGTTATAAGAACCTAGCAGTTACACGCAGTTCTTGGACTTAAGTATACATGAAGCTTGCTCTTGATCTTATATTAAGTATAATGATACTTATTAGAGTTCTGTATAAACAGACCTCTTAACTGCTATGTAACTTGTTTTAAATAACCGAACAAATCTGACAATTTTCCCGTTATGGTTTTAATATCATAAAAAATTGTTGCATATTTTCTAAATAACACGTGGTAAAAGTTCAAATTCGAATTATAACATCAAAATTGGTTTTTGGATGCAACTTACATATGTATACATTCCGTTATTTATAAACTTGGTACACTACAAATACGATTACATCACCTTTTTATTATTGTCGATGTCCTACAAAATACAATCGAAGTGCACAAATGATGAGCAGACAACCATAAATGTCGAAATATAATTATTATATCTACTCGCGTTGAATCAGCGAATCATCCACTGTACGCATTATCACGGGGTCTATAAATTCTGTATACCGAACAATGGCGATTATTCATCAGGTCATAATAAGGGAGCTAAAAACAAAAGGTTTCCAAATTGTTCATTTTTAGATCATTAAATTAAGCATGTGGAGTATGTCACGGTCAGTATTTGAAAGTAATGTGGCTTGCATTTCAATGTGATCGCTAATATTATTTGTTATCAAACAAAATGTATTGTTAATCAAAACAGAACAGTATAAATGAAAATTCATAAAACCCTTGTTATTACTAAACGCAAATTTGTTCTAAACAAAATACATGTTTATAAAGGGTTATACTACCACTATAAAGATTTATAAAAGCTACAAAACACTATTAACTACATGTAAGTTCATGAAATAAAGTTATAAATAAATTATTGTAGTTACACAGACAATATTATCTAGGTTATCACTAAATTTGGGGTATATATTAAAATACTGTAGCGCTCAACGGCGCTTGCAACAATGATAAGTGAGCGAGTAAACTAAAACTAACAACAAGGCTTTTAAACGCCATTTGTAAACGTAAGCGTAGTAAACGAGGGTATTTCGATATATTTACAAGGGCCTGAGAAAGTTAAAAAATACTAATATTTATTACAATTTTTATTGTTGGGTATACTAATCGATTTTAAATGTATATTTTTTATTATTTTAATTGATCCGAATATGACATACATTTATCAAAAGTAACGATCCGTCCTGCCATCACTATGTAATACATATGAATTGCATATGTATTGGTAGTGCAAGCATTCACTTCACGTATCGCGGATGAGACTCTAACTTTCTAAATAATATTACAAAAATGTGTATTGAACACAGTTCGTGAATTGCACGTGAGGCAAATTTGTCGTAAGGAGTGGTAATTGTAATCCCCATAAGGTATTCGACATTGCCGATAGATTTTTATATTCGAAGCCACCAATCTTGTAGATGGGCTTACCAATAGGCAACTACGACTGCTCATAAATGTCAGTAATGTCAATAGTATAATCGGAGGATAATCGTCCGAAAAGAATGTGAAGAACCTGCGTTTTTATTGGCTAGGAGAGCGGTAGGTAATTGGACAGGTAAATATTCATTCACCGAGCAAGAGTCCCATCGGGATTAGACTGGAATTTACAGAGTCCAGCGACCTTAAACAATAAATATTGTTTTTGATTCAAATATTCAAATATTGTTATGGGCTTAATATATGTGTTAATGGTTGCATTATTGCCCAATAGTGTAAAATGTTAGCACTATTTCTTTATATTTTTCTTATTATATCCTTTGTAAATAAAGAAAAAAGTAAAGTGGAGTAGGAAATTTTTTTATACACAAAAAAATATAGTAAAAATTATTTCTCGTTCGATTACTTCTGAAAGCATAAGTTTTAATTTACCGAAACGAAGTGAATACCAAAGTAAAAAATAAAAATTATCGTTTGAATCTTCCATCAATATTTACTTTATCTGATGGAGCGTGAGTGTGAGAAACCTTCACATTTTATTGTTAGTAGATATAGATACACTATATCCAAGGCCGATTACAAAACTATAGACTACTGTATTATGTCTTAAAATTTGCATAATTTTTGCACATTTCACTCCGTGACGGATTTAACAAGTGGCAGAAAGAGATCCGCAACTTTGTGTAATTCTCGTGGATATATATCAAATAAGAAGGTTTTGGTGCATTACCCTGTACAGAATGATATGATTTAGTATTTATTCTATAACAGTAAGGGATTTTAAGGAATTTTGTGTTCCGTCCATGTATTAATTAATTTATAAAAAATATTTATGCATGATAAAAAGCGATTACATACCAAATTATGATTTTTTAAAACAACGCTCAATACATACTTGTTAATTAAAAGTTTTATGTCATGATTTATCTGATCTTGGTTAAGATTATTTTGTGTGAATAACTCTTATTCGGTATTGACTTAAATCGTAGTTCTAATTTTCATCAAAATGTATTCGTTACTTATCTGTGTCAATACTCAAAACAAATCAAGAATTTTATGGATTGTAAGGGGTTCTACGAGATGTTGAAGATTAGAGTACAACTATAGATTAGAACTATTAGAGTACAGCTATACCATATCTAGCTCTAGCTGTTATGTACTATGTTAAAATGTCGCTGATTTAGACTTGTAATTGAGGTATCTGCGCATGCTTTTTCTTATTTATTTTTTTATTACACTTTCCATATAAATTGGGTCAGCAGATAAGGCGCAGCGGCGATAGTTCTAAAACCGACACAGGATATCTTCAAATGTGTCCACTCTGAACCGTTTATTTTAAATATTATCGCAAATGTTTTGGTTTTGGAATTTAATAACGAACACGATCAATTTTCAATTCATCGCGTAAAATGAAAAACGCGAACTCTCACGTATTGAATTGAATAACAGTTTACGGGCTGTCATGATGATTTATCTAAATGTTACCTAACGAGTTACTTACATTATTTATACTGTGATTTTTTCTGTAAATAATATTTTAATATTAATCTGTCAAATCATTCACACGTAAATGGTTAACAGAGAAGAACGAATGAAAACATACATAAATAAAAATAAATAAAATCAATTGAAACACCCATGTAAATTAATTTAGAGATAAAACCCTGTGTTACAATAATTATGAAATATGTAATTATAGGATCATTGCTAACAGCGCCTTAGAAAATATCATGGCAATAGCGCTATTAACATAAACTGAAATATAATCGAGTTCAACGTTAAGGCGCAGTTTAAAAGAGTACGTAAGACAAGAGCTTTTAAATATTTAATTGTATTTTAAAATATACAATTTAAATACCTTTTGGTGTAAATTACAATACAATTCAAAACATGATATCAAAGATACCCACGAAATACTGTATTCTGTTACGTATACTTCATATTTGGAGTGTACGCAGGAATTATTTGAAATAAATTAACCATCGACGTTCCTCGAGGGACCAACCCGATGTACGGCGAGTATCCATTCTTACGTTGTAAACATTCCGTCTGTTTTACGTCGTCATCCGTTACGCAGACTGCAAAGGACTGGAATAGTTTGCCCGCGGTGGTGTTACCGCCTACTTATGATATTGGAATCTTTAAGAGGAGAGTGAATAGGCTTTTATAAGTTAGCGTGTTGAACATCTTAGACTTGATCACCACTTACCATCAGGTTGGATTGTTACCAAGCATTAACTTATTTTAATTAAAAAAAAAACATCTTTTTTGTAATTTGTCTGTAACAAGCTGTTTTTAAAATTTTAATTCCTGATTATATAAAATGTTACATAATAAAGAATAGTAACGAATATTTGTAAGAAAAATATAAGATTAATTCTCCCATCATCATCGAGAATCCAAGCATAGTTGACTATTTTTAACGTCGAGATGAGTATACGAGTAACCTGGTTTAAGTTCCTACACTCAAGTCCAACTTTATGTAGTGCGTGAATTTTTTAAATTGACTATTACATAGTCATAGGCAGGAAGGAAAACACAAAAAGGAAATTTGAATTTTTAACAGTTTCCACATTGTTCCTAAATATTTATGAATTCTGTCAATTCGCACTTGCGTGGAAACTGCGGCCTTTATCTCTTAGAGTGTGAGGAAACGCGAGACCAGTAGTGAGACAATTATGGGATTTGGTCATCATCATTCTGATAAATCATCTATGGAGATATTAAAGTAATTTCTTCATTGTTTAGCTTATTAATATATTTAGAGATCACAACGGGTTAAGTTCAAATAATGTAAATAGACATCACTTCTTCTGAACATAAAAACAACAATGTGTCATTAAATTATAAGACTGATACTACTGATATTTATTGGAAGTCTGTTAAATAATAATATAATAACTCAATTGTTACATTTTTTAGAGGCAATATATGCAAAATATGTGTATGTGTATGATCCTTACGCGCGATTTAAGTAACACTTAAAAATTTACTCGACTCTTACCTTTTAAATAATATTCACTCATATATATCAATATAATATAAGTATAAGTATGTAACTGAAAATAAAAACAATGAAATTAATGATTCAAAGGGCTCATTTTGACACACCTTGTTAAAGATTCTGTACAATGTAACAAACGACAAACGATAAAAAAATGTTTCAACAATTTAATCATTACAAAAGTAATCATGTAAATAAAACAAGCACTAAGAAATTTTCAATTTCTTTTTACAGCTGTTAAATTGTTATTTATTTAATAAAAAACGGTTCCAAAAGATTCCAACTTAATAGAGAAACTATTCCTTACAGCGACAAGGCGCAAAACTTAGGAATTTATGTATAGCACTACTTTTCCTGAGCCCCGAAAATTTCTAAAGCATGTCACGTGTTAAGTGTGAGAACAAACAAAAATATACAAACCCGCATAGAAGAAAATCATTATTTACTATTACATCCCGTAATTGTTCTTCTGTTCGGGCTCGCGTTTCCTCTAACAATTAAAGGAATCTGCTACTATACCGCACTGGTCATGTACCTACTCGTATTGATTGGAGGTTTCACACACCACTGAGCAAACTATGGAGAACTCTCAGGTATGCAGGTTTTCTTACGATATTTTCAACCATATAACAATATTATTATTGATAATATTATAGAAGTATTAATTTAGGTATATGTCATTTTTGTGTTTGATATATATTATTATTTGGAACGCACTAAGTTTACCTCAATATAACACTTCCATTTTTGAGCTTACTGGCAATAATTTCCAATTAGGAACAAGTGTTGCCCTTGTACAAGCTTTTTACATATATTTTGTTGTCTGTAATTTTACTGTGTGTGCAAATAATGAAATAAAAATAAGTAATCTTATAATCTTAAAAACTTTGTAATAGACTAATATATAATTATTATTGTACGCTTACATTTCCCGTACACCTTACCGCTTTTATCTAATTTCTTTTCAAGCTCGTATTTTAAGGTAGATAAGGTACTGGAAGTATATAATCGCTACTTAGCGATGAGACCGCTTGTTGTTCTCTTCATAATCCAACTTTGTTACTGTTGTTGTTGTTAGGTGGATGGATTGATGGTGTAAAATTAAACAAAGAGTTGAATATTACTTTCTTTATTTTCAGATGGCAAAAATTTTCTGCATTCTCTCTGCTACGCTGGCGCTACAAGCATGTATTACTGCTGCACCAAATGCTGATAATCGTCATGCAGCCGCCATTGAAGAAAGTCTCAATAATGGACAAGTTGATCCAAAGCTAAACAGTGAACCGAACGGAAAACAACCGCACGTATTCGGAGAGGCTAAAGTCATAGATGACAAAAATCTTCAAGGGCTACGACAAAAAAGGTTCTACGACTATTTTGACTTTGATTTACATCCCTTTGGACCCTATAATAACAATTATCTTAAACGAGACGAATCACAAAACACTGGTGTATACGGTGCCCAAGATTTCATGTTACAAATTTTGCGACGTGTACAAACTATATTAAGTTACACAAGACAACAAGCCTCACACACTGCACACTTTCCTGTACCATTAATAATTCCAGTTTACTACACCCCACATGCTAGTTGTGACTGCAATCCTGCTGAAATACCTGATAATGGTGGTACGCACGGAACTGACGCACGCCCCACACAGGCTACAACTACAGCACCACCTGCTGATGGCACTACACAAGGACTAACACCTGCAATTGAGCCAGATTCCTCTTCAACTGTCGATACAAATAAAACCACACCAGATTTCTTCAGCAGGATGCCTGAGGTTGATGATGATGAAGAAGACGGTTCCAGGCCAATTTCGTTTGTTCCTATTAAGCCGAAGATACCTTTAAGTAAGCCCCCTCCGCCAGTCGAACACGGAACCATTCAAGCTTCTAGTGGGAGCGGCGTCAACGAATTTGCTAACACCACTCCTCCTCCAGTTATAATGGGACTGCCACCTCAGGCTGACTTACCGACCAATTCAATACCTACTCTATGTGATGGTGCTGTTTTAACGTGTTGTCATCGGGCTGAAGTAACGTACGACTGTTTTACATCGCAAGGCTGCCCCAATCCAACATCGCCCGACAATCCTTGTGACGAAAATCTTGTTTTAAGAATCATTAGTAAATTTCAATATTATTACGCCAATAGACGCGGATGAAGTCAGAAAGATAGAGAAATAATTTCAAGCTATGAAAACTTGTGGCTTTGTGAAATTCATAATTCCGTCATTGTTTGCTTTATACTTTTTCTAATTTGATTTGATGATCAAGTATTAAAGTTAATGTAAAATGATGGTATTCATGAGTTACTCAGAATTTATTAATCCTTTTAAGTTTGTGCTAGAAAAAATTGATCGAAAAAAGTTCTTATATCGACATTTAGCTACATAAGATAGTTTTTCTTAAATTAAAACTAATTCGCATATAAAAATGGCTTAGGGTTATATTACGAAAAACTATTTTGTTATATTCATATATTTTATGACCCATTATTACTGTTAATCTACAGCAGACTACACAGTCAGTTGTAAACGTGTAAGCGCTTCCATGGTCTATAACTTGCACTCCACGATTGCAAGTGTGACGAACCACGCTCTTTAGCTGAATCATAAAACTAAATTGTGACGGCTATGGCTATGGCTAGACCCCCACTGAGTACTAGAACAGGGTCAATCATCCGCATGAGCATATAATATTAACTCAATAATTAATATTAATACGTTCAATTTATAACTATCTGTACTCTTTAGTAATTGTCACTAGTCTTATAAAATTACCCTTTAATAACAATTTATCTTTTAAGTATTTGTTTATAAATGTTTACTATATTAACTTATGGGTTATGTACATGTGATATCAAGATGGGCGTTTGTTGTACATGTCAAAACACCTCGAGATCCAGATTCGGGACAACCAGAAACATGGATCTATAGGTTTTCAGTTGCATTAAATACAGTTGTTTTTTATCTTTATTTTCTACAACATTAGATAAATTATCTTTAAATCTGTTAATTAAAGAATGTATTTGTAATCTTTATTACTCACGACAATTTATTGAAGTCAAATCTGTGTGACGTTAATCCATTAAGTAAAGAGATTTAATATATAAAATTCATACAAAATTTGTCTACTTACGACCAATACTAATACCATCTAACATAAGAAATAAAAATGCGTTTACATAGTTTGATTATCGCTTTAAGTTAAAGGATACTTACAAAGTTACATGACACATATGTCAGTATTTTAACAGTACCGTAATTTACAATATTGGAATTTTCATCGCAACTTTTATTATTGATACGATTTGACGTAGTACAAAACTTATAACAAGATACGCATATGTACCTACTACATAACTAACTATTGATTTACGAAATTTATTTGTAATGCTCCCTCCCTCTATATCATATAAAATCCCTTTGGTTGATGTACAAACATACCTACCATAAAAGGAGTAGGTCATTTAAAGGAGACGGTCCAAAACTGAAGTCTTTCAATTTTTACATACGATTCAATCCACATTATCTTATAGTTTTGTTACGCAGCAACTGAATAGGTCACGCTGAGAGCAAAATTTAGATTATAACATTACTTTTTGGTATTCCGACAGTGAACTTAATACTGTTATGTCACACATTATACTTGATAAAAACGACTCGCCATATTGATAATGTAATAAATATTGTATATTTATTTTTAGGTAGTATTATGTTAGATATAAAACGAAAATGAATCGTGTTCTTTGACTCACAAGCTTGACAAGATTGTAACTGGGAAGTAGCTTAGTAGATTCCCTAGGATCGAGTGTTCAAATCGAAATAAGATTTTGTAATACTTTAAATGATAATATTAAAGTTTGTAAAAGATAATATGCAAAATATAACAAGATATAAAAGTAATCGTATTGTCAGTAATATCAGTACGAAAGCAGAAACGTTCGTGTAAACACATCTCCGCTGTTTTGCGCTGATATTACAATTGAGTTTAATCTTTTTTTTCTATAACAATATTAGGTAATTATTTATGGTTTAATTTATTATACCCATAATATATATATTTCATGCACTAGTGTGTATAATAAATAAGCCGATATATATCGAATTAAATACTAAATATATGACGAGGTTTAATAATTTAGTTCCTGGGTCTTTAAAACACCGTAAACTTTATCCTAATTTGGGAATAAATCCATCATACGGTATCAAACAATGGTATAAGTTTATTTTATTTATAATTTTATATCAAATTCTAGGCAGTGAGATTTATAAAACTTACTAAATATCATCTGCGAAATAAATACCAAGTTCTACTTTGAACCCCGAGCACATTGCACACACAAAATCTTAGGCGCTTTAATTTCTGATATATTTATTTTTTCACCATAGCGAGTATTTCAGTTAATACAACAAATTTTAAGCCTAATAATTTTATATGTTCATAATTTTAATATGTTTTAAACTTATTTGGCAGTCATTTCTATAGATTTTTGAAAACGACAAGACGCGATGGTATGGCAATTTTGCTATATACTTAACAAATGAAAATAAAGAAAGATGTTTCTTTGAAGTACTATGTTATTTACTTCACATAAAAATGAAATAAATTGTAACTATGACACATTGAATAATACAAAGTTTCGTTGTATTTTTTATAAGCAGATACTTGCTTTTTTTTATTTACATTATTCTTCAAAGGGCAAGTTATAATCTCTGTTGTTAGCGTACGGCAACAGCCGTTAAGCTTTGTCCGAGCTCAAAGGCGTTGCAGCGACAAAACTTTTGGCATTAGAATTAATGATTAATTCTTCCAGGTACCCATATTATTGGGTTATGTTTCGAGATAGGCAACACAGCATCTAATACCTAAGTTCACTAATAACTGTTTACTAATGACACAAATGAGGCATCATATTTAAAAAGTAGTTTTGGTATAACAAGATTCTAACTTACATTACAACAAAAATAAGCTGTTCTTACCACAATAATATATTGTTTAGGACTTATCACGTAGTAAATGTTGATGAGGACAGGATGATTTCATCACTTAACTTATTAAAATTGGATTGAATAATAACATTGGATAGGTTATATGTTGCAGGAAGGAAGGAAGTTTTTTGATGTCCAATAAAGTATCCTATTATTAGTACCGTAGTACTCTTACCCTACTACTATTAGTATCGTACTACTCTTGCAAACATTTAAATTAAATCAAAATTTATTGTCTATAAAAAAAATACCGTTGATGTTTAGATATATGTTAGTTTTTGTATCCAAATGATAAAAACGGAGCCCGTAAAATTTCCTCATGTCTGTCTGTCCATATGTCGCAAAAAATGGATGTGCATTTTTTAACTCGCATATTTGGTGCTACATAGATTGTTATTTCGTTGCTATTTCGTTCTGGGCTTAAAGAAGCAGCAATTAAATAAAATTGAACGCCTACCATAATTTATTTAAGAGGTGATAAAATTTAAATGAAGATAAACTTAGTATGAGCTGTTATAAATAAGTTCTTAGAAGTGATGTAATATTCGTAAATGACCAAGGAGAAATAAGGTTCTAATGTCATAAGGTGTTAGAAGTTCTAAAGAGTAACTGAAGTACTTATATATATAAAATATATGTAAATAAGAAATACTTTCCACCCATATTGGCATAAAGTTATTCATATAGGTTTTGAAAAATAAACGATATTTTAACCACGTTATTTTGAGTTAAACAATTTTAGATATAACTTTATTTATTAGTTTCTTTGAAAAATACCTCGAAATAACAGGATGTCAGGAATCATTGAATTCAATAATCCAATTACTTATCGGATTGAACTCAGTGATGGATTCCGGGCACAATGTGAAAAATAGAATTTATCTATACTTCTATACTAATATTATAGAGAGGAAACCTTTGTATTTTAGTATGTTTGTACCGAATAAACTCAAAAAATACTGAACCGATTTGAAACATTCTTTCACCATTAAAATGCTACATTATCCCTTAGTAACATAGGTTATACTCGTATTTATTACTAGACAAAATAAGGGATCTGCTAAAACTTCAACACCGTGAACCAAGGTGTAAAAATTAAAAATTTCTTTCATCGCATACGCTGCGGAAACTATTGATGATAGAATAAAAAATGTTCTACAATATTAGAGAACATATCAATATCTACAAATAACTTCGCGATACTATATGTCCAACTATTGTAATTATGTCACTATAACTACTTTTTTCATTTTAAAAACTGACCAAAAACAGACCATGATCACCATACCTTCGTATTAATCCTTATCCAAATAAATAATTTCATATTCAAAACTGTTTCAATACCTCTAGATAACTTTTTGAATTATTCAAATCGGACATTCCGTTCAGAAGATTTTCCGAATTTAGGAAAATAAACACCGCCGCCGCCGCGCAATGACCAGTGTAGCCCCACACAAAGCAGCTGTAGCGTAGGCTGGCGGCAAGGCGATTAGGGAGGGGGCGCAAAGTGCGGGGCGGGCACATCTATGAAATTGGTAGTCGCGCGGTCGGCTCCTCACGCAGCGGACATAATATATATAACATTGAATATTTTGTCTATTTTCACAGCATATGTATATGTTTTAAAAAAACGTATGTCCTTTATAAAAATAAAATTATAAATATATCTCAAAATGTTTTAACATAAACGTACACCCGTACGAAGCCGGGGCAAGCCGCTAATTATATTATATAATTACTACGGGGATCACTAATGTATTGGAGCATGCAGCACTTAATACTTTTGTTTCATTGCTTTCCGTCCATAACTAAAAAAATTATGTAATAATATTTTATTTGTAATTCACAGAACGAAAAAAACCCAGTTCTAAAAAAAAGCAGATGCTATTTGTAAGCATAAGGTACTTTTGTACTACGAAGCGAGGACAGTTTTCTAGTCGTAAACAATCGACAAAGTTCAATGACATCAGGCGATGTCAGTGACTGTTTGGGGAAAGTACGAGTAATAGAAAGTTTCGGCGTAAGGGGCTTCATCGATCCTTTTATACCCAAATGCGTAGAAATGGAATAAGATCCCTTCTTTAGAATATCGCGGGGTTCTGAACTACCTAATATAATTCCGAGGGTACCCTCGTATGATGTTAATGATCTTTTAATAAATTTATAAAAGCAGTTTAGTAAAGTTTATTTTACAAGTTGAAATGCAATATAAAACGCTACGGTAAACATAATCCTAAGTTTTCTTAATTAGTCAAATGAATTAAAGTTAAAGCAATTCATTTACAATTCATATTATTAATACATTCATATTATTTATAATAATAAATCCGTTTGTTTATCAGCTTCTTATATAAAAATGTCATACAAGAGACTAATATCAATCTCAGTAAACCTTTTGGAACTCTCTCACAAGAATTTAAACCTGCAAATTACTTAAGAAACGTTTATTGCGCTCTTATTCTTTGCTTTGAAAAATAATCCTTACAGCTACAAATCGTAGCCATACAACAAAATTGTTATTAATTTATGTCAGGCGCTTATTATTTACCCCATTTTAATATTTTAAGAGTCCACTTTCTGGCATTGTTAACTGTTGACATATCAGAAAAATGTATTTAACTTCAAGAAAGGCTGTGTCCGTGACAGGTCGAATCAATATTTATGAATTAAAATGCACGCAATCGTAGGTACACAAAAGCTGAATATTGTCTTATACGTAACTAAAAAAAGGTGTGGATAAAAGTGATGTTTTAAATATTACTAGTAACTTAACTTAGTATTATTCATTTTCCATATGATGCAATAACTGTAAGGTTAGAAGATAAAACATGTTGATAGCAAGTAAACGAGCACACACCCTACCTTGTGATTGGTCATAGGAACATGTCAACCGTAATATGAGATCGGCATCGGCCAAGAAGGAAGAGGTTTTACTTAATAACTATTATTACTTCAACTTTATACTCACAACTGTTAAAGAACATTTTTGATTGTACTAGTCGGCGGTCCCAGTTCAAAACCTAGTATGGGACATTTTTTACAAAAATCGTTTTATTGCATAATCTTGTTAACCTAGGAAGTCACTACCAAATACGAAAACACCAACATCTTAAACTAACATGAAAGCAGATATATTAAAAACCTAACCTAACCTAATTATCTTGTGTCAATTATTAAAGTTAGTAAGGGATCTAAAGTATGTAATATACACATATATTAAAATATTGTTAGTACTACGTTTTCTTTATTTAGTATTTTATAAAACCAATAGCTATTTTTTTTACCTAAAATGAATACTTTTCATAGGCTGACCTTTTCACGTTTATGCGCTCTCCTGTAAAATTTCGCTTTAAGTCCTTACTAGGTTTTGAAATGGGGCAGCCGTAGTGATGGCCTTATATTCAAAATTCGAGCATAATCATTAAATAACTTTCTGTTTCCAAATTTTCTTTATTGATCACACTAAAACTCGTCAATAGCACATATAAAAAATATTAGTTGATAGAGGAGAAAATAGTACTGAAAATATTTTGTCTGTAATATTTTTATTATGACACTAAATTAAATTTACAAATAAGTATCATACGTTGATAAACGCATTCGAGTTTTGAAATCAATTTCTATCATCTCTCTATCTCTGCCGTATTATCATCATTCATATGGCATTAAAAACAAACACCAAACGAGCCGTCGTGTTCCGGCTGTGATCTTGGGAGCCAGTACTTTCTTTTCTTCATCTTTCTTGGGCGAAAACGCATCACTGATGCCCTCGGTGTTACTAATGTCCACGGGCAATGGTGACCACCTACCTGACCTTTCAGATCGGCTATTTACATGAAAACAAATTTGATCATCTTTTTTATAATAATCATAATATTATTATATAATAAAAGAACTCTACGACCTCAAGTTATTAATACAGTAATTACTTAGTAAAGGAATATACCTGGCAATCTTCTTTTTATTTATTTATTGTAATTCGTACATTCTGTACGAATATTTCCAAAAGAATGTGGATATATGTGGTTTAAAAAAATATATTTAAAGGTACACGTACTGGAGGGGATTGTGAAGTGTTCGGTCGGCCATCTTAACTTCATTCGTTTCTAGATACATGTGTGGTACCATCGCAACACCTACTCGTAGAAGTTAATTTAAACAATTTAAAAGTGAAGCAAGTGGAGTGTACGTTCGTAAATGTGTATTTCGGCCACAATATCGATACCTGTTTATTGTTATTGGCTTTTACTCAAATGAAGAAAGGTAAGCGTACATGCGCTGAAATTATTGTGCGTACATTAACGGCGGCGAGGACGTATAATTAAGTTTCAACTGGAAAAATACTCTAACATGGTTTAATACGTGCACTTTTGCACGCACCGTCACATTGAAAGAACGATTTGTTGATCACTAGCAACTTTAATAGAACTCGAATCAAAGAACAAAATTATTAATAAAGTTAAAATTTACATGGTATTTACTACAACAATAACACTTCACACTTTTCGTGTCAGAAGAAATTAATGCTGCCATTCAGTTATCTCACAGTTCAATGTTGTAGTTGATTGCACTATTGCACATTGAGATTATTCTACATCATTACAACCCATAATCATCCCATTGCTCGGGTCTCATCCCACAATTGGTTGAGGCCATTGTCTGCTACGCTGAAGTACGGGTTGGGAGACTGCACAAACCTTTGAAAACATTATGAAGAACTGTAAGGTGTGCAGTTGAAATTACTATTATGGTTAATTTTATCACATCAAACGGCTTAAATATAAACATAAATTATAAATGTAAATTAGTATTTTAAAGTAAATTTAACTTTAATATATAGTTACACTTATCATTATATGTACATGCTTAATAAACATTGGGAATTGGATTTGTGATATTACACAATTACCTATGGTAAAGACTTTATCACTGAATTCAACTCAATTGTCAATTGGAAATTTTCCTTTTTATTAAGATCACTTTAAATCGTTATTAATTTCAACGTTAATATTTGCTTTTCAGTAACCCTTTCATAATATTCTGTATACATAAAATACTTCTGATTTTTATTCTTTACATAATCCATTATTTCAGAAAACAGTCTTAAATTTACAAATTGTTCTCACGCCACTGGAAACTTGCAAACCAATCATATTTACAGGCGTTTTATTAATTTCAAACTTATATTGTTTTATCACTATATACATAGTTTAGATATCGGATTCAAATAATTGTGACATATATTCATTTAGTACATTGATTCCCAAAGTGGTCCAGGTGGACCCTGAGGGGTCCACGGGAGACTCGACGGGGGTTTAAGTTGCGTTGACCAAAAATAGGGGTGCACAATTCGTAAGCGGGGTCCACGAAAATTTATCTGGTTTCGATACCCTGATTAGAAAAAGGCATTTAAAAAGATTACTTCAATGCAAAGTATATATTATTTATCTATCTTGTAATCAAATCAAATCTTTTTTAATCGTTTCAAATATTTTTAATCATTATAACTAGGGTAGTAGCCTTTTTCTAACTAGGGTAGTGAAGAACTAAAATGTTGGCTTGAGTTCGCTTATCAATGTAGGCAGATAATATTTATTTAAGAAACTCAGCGACTTTTACATGTAAAAACTTGCATATTCCATATTCAGTACAACGTGTCGTGACTTGCAAAGCGCCGCCGCACCGCTGGGGCCACCGCTGTCTGCAACGCTTGTTCAGACTTGCAAAGGAAACGAAATACAACTTGTGTTTGTGCTTGGAATCTTGCATGAACTTGTTTGATTCTTCACCAATATAAATATGAATGCGAAGGATAAACGTTACTTATTTATTTTCGGAATTTCGAAAAGTAAAATGAATCGATGTTAGTGTTTGCTAGTGTCATAAAAAGTAAGTACTTATCTGCCAATTAATTTGTTATACATACTTTTATTTTATTTATTACTTATTTTACAGTTTATTGTACACGTAAGTAAACCAAAAATAGACAAATTACAAAAAATTACGTAGGTACAAAAGGTGAGGCTTATTCCTGAAAGAAATCTCTTCCAACCCAGCTGCGATAGGAGATATATTTTTGTTGTAATATATTTGTAATGTTTGCGTGCAGTAGGTACGTATTCTAAATTAAATACTGAACAGAGCCATAATTAGATACTTCCATAAAAGAACAGAAAGCCGAAAAGATTGAACATTTTGTCCCTACTTTATTAGTATTTTTTTTATTTCCCGACTATGTGGTGGTTCACTCAATCATTAAATATCTTTTCATAAATTGTTCGTGTCTTTACATACTCGTCGTAACGTGCATCAAGGTAATAAATAAATAATCAAAATCGCGGAGTTTTGATATAAAAGTATTATTTAAAAGTATTTTACATCGAATTTACAGAAATATATCAAAGTCACCGGTACTTTGTTGAATTCATTGCTATAATTAATTAATCCTACTCAGTTATAATATGCCATGCCATATCCTGTTAAGTAAGACCGCCTTAACATTACTAAAACAAAGTTTTTTTTATTTACAGGTAGGTAACTGATATGAAACATGGCTGAATCTAAGAAGAAATGTCGACAGTACGGTGTTGATTATTTAAAATTTGGTTTCGTTCCATCCTAGGCAGAAAAGCGATTGCCGATATGCCTTTTATGCAACAAAATTTTGAGCAATGACTCTATGAAACCATCGAAGCTCGAAGATCATCTAAGAAAGTGTCATCCTGATAAAATAGGTAAAGATTTGAAATATTTTCAAACATAGAAAGAAAAATATGAAAAGAGACCCAGCGTGCACGACATGTTCGCTTCAACGTGTAAAAGTAACGATGATGGCTTGAGGGCATCTTACAATATCTCATTACTTATAGCGAAATTTGGAAAACCGCACACCATTGGAGAACAGTTAATTTTACCCGCTATTGAAGAGGTTTTAAAAACTGTTCTTCACAAATCCTCATTTGACATACTCAAAAGAATTCCTTTGAGTAACAACACTGTACAAAGACGAATTGATGAAATGAGCTCTAATATTGAAAGTTTTGTGTAATTATCTACAAACAACTCATTTGTCTTTTCAACTGGACGAGTCAACTTTACCTGGTAATGAAGCATTATTGTTGGCATATGTTCGATTTGTTATGAACGAAGAAATTCATGAAGAGCTACTATTCGCGAAAACTTTGGAGACGGACACTAAAGGTGAATCAATAGTTAATGTCCTGAGTGATTTTTTTAGGGATAAATCCATTCCATTTACAAACGTTATTTCGGCGGCAACAGATGGAGCTCCTACCATGTTCGGGCGATATCGTGGGTTTATAAGCCATCTTAAAAGAATCATAACAGAGGTAACTGCAATTCACTGTGTCATCCACCGACAACACCTAGTAGCGAAAAATTTGAATGATAGATTGCACCAATCGCTTCAATTTGTGATTAATGCAGTTAACAAAATAAGAAGTAATGCATTGAATACCCGTTTATTTGCACAATTGTGCGATGAAAATGATGAAGACTTCCAACGATTGCTCTTACATACTGAAGTACGCTGGTTGTCGAAAGGTGCATGTTTCACAAGATTTTACTCACTTTTTGAATCAGTGTTAGAGTTTCTGGAAAGTAAAGATCCAGATTTAAAAGAAAACCTGATCAATTCGAAAGCAGACATCGCGTATTTGACAGATTTGTTCAAAAAATTTAATGACATTAACTTACAATTACAAGGGGACAGCCTCAATTTAATAAAAGCAAAGGTACACCCTTTGCTTTTCAGCTTTCTTTTCACATTTTCTTTTCACCATTTCAGCTTTTCTTGGAAAATTGAAATTTATGAAGCAAAATATTAATCGGCGCGAATTTTCCCAGTTTTCAAACTTGTCACAGGTAGAATGCCTCGATGAAGATATTCACACAAGCGTTCAACATTTAATTGCCCTGCATGATGACTTCAAAATCAGATTTGAACATATTCTGACGATGGAAATACCACCATGGGTTATAAATCCATTTGATGAAACGGAAGTGGATAATGTGATATTACAAGAGGTGGTACTCGAACTTAGCACTAATGAGGAGCTGAAGGTGAAATTTCAAAGAGGATATCAAACATTTTGGTTGCAGGCAGAAATACCCGAAAAATATCCTGGACTGTGGAGAATTGCGAGAAAGCTTTTGATAGCGTTTCCGTCATCATATCTTGTCGAAAAGTTTTAGTGTCGTTACAAATCTTTTAACAAAAAATAGGAGCAAATTCAATATCACAGAACGGGGAGATTTGCGGTTATTCCTAACAAAACTGAAGCCAAATATTGATAATTTGCTGTCAATCCATCAAGTACATCCATCCCATTAAAATTATGACTATTTTGTGATTGTCATTGTAGAAATTATTGATGTTTAATTTTCGACTGAGTAATTGTGTAATAATAATACATATTTTAATAAATAACACAAGCAAATATATTATTTTTCTTTTTATTTTTACCACACTGAATGAGGAGTTTTCTAAATAAAATAAGTGAGAATTGATTGGTTCCTTGTGCTGTGAGTAGATGTCAAAAAAGTGAAGTTGAATGGAATCACTTTTTTGATTGACAAACTTTACTTTTTTGACATCCACCCATTCAAGCAGCACAATCAATTAATTAACCAATCAATTCTCACTTTTTTTTGAAAACTGTTAATTCGTGGATGGAACGCAGCCACAACACAAATTTCCATAGTTAGATCTAATCTTCACATTTTTTGTTAAATTTTGGGAATATAGTAGAAATGTAGCTGCAGGGGGTCCACCTTAACCAGCAAAATTTTGAAAGTAGTCTATGAGAAAAATAAGTTTGGGAACCTCTGATTTAGTACAATAACTACATAAATTCTCTCAAAATACTATATTAAAAGTGCTTGACAGGATTAAATATATTTTATGTGGTATTCCCCGAAAACAAACCCTTCTCTTGGCATAAATAATATCCTAAATATAGTTGATATTATTGCAAAGAAAATTAATAGTAATTTAATATGTTAAATTTAGATCCATTGTGTAAGTTATAAATGATATAGATGTATAAATTTGATGTGGTTTACGCGTGATACTGCAATAGAAATATTTTGCGCTCTATATACTTCACCTGACTAGAGTTCATTGAAATCTGCTTCCCGTCGATCTTTCTCAATACATCATTGGCCTGGCGTCTACTACTGTCCATGGTCGTTCTTAGTGTTGCCAAGTTCAATGCGTGTTTGATTAGAATAATTGGAAATTTAGCTTTCAAATCGGACATCTATCTAAATGCAATATAAAAATAATTTGGTGGAAAAATATAAAAAGTGAAAGTAAAAATATTTCTATAATGTAACAGCTGAGGTACAAATATTCGTCTTTCGTGTCAACATTTCGGACGACAGAACAGACTGAGTAATTTTGAGAAAAATCGGCACATCTGGCGTTTCGATTAAAAATAAATCGGGACTTGAATTCACACTTCAAAAAATGGAAACATTATTTATAGTATGTCTTTTTTTTGTTGAATTAGTCGAAGTTCATATTATTAATAATAAAAATTGACAAATCCGATTCGAATTTGTGTGGAATGGTTTTATTCTGTGCTGTACTGGCTTGTTTGAAGACAGTGCTATGCCTAAAACAACAATATTTAGCGGTTTAAACAACTTAATTGATACCGGAATATAATAAAATACTGTGATATGGCACGAGTGGACCTAGCGCGTATTAACCTTCAATCTATTAGGCTTGGCATTGACTTCAAAGATTCCAATAGGTAGCGCACATAATAAAACTCTGTTTAATTAATATGTAACAGGTTTTGATAAAAACTGCGACATTGGAAGTATATATATTAATGAATCTTTATAATGTAGTTTTGTATTTTAAATTAAATATGTGAGATAGTAGTAGTAGATTTAGTAGATTTCCTTTTTATGTCAGTTTAGTTTTTATTTTAACCTTTTTATCCTTTAGGATTTCCTGTAATATGTAGAGGTGAATCTATATTTTTTTAAATCAGCCCTTTGGTTTAGGAGGTAAAGGAGATTTAATTGCAATACGATATGACAGAGGGACAGGCAGATAGACGAACAGATACAATAACATCAAAATTTTAGTAAGGATTCCTTTTATCCGTCATTTGTACGAAACGTCAACAACTAAAACAGAAACAACAAATAGAGCAAACTAGAAAACTTAAATACTTTATACATATGCAATACACGCCACATCCACTTCTTTAAAAACAGGTCTGCATCCTTGTGGATATATACTCACATCTTGTTGTTACATAACCTAACGTTTTCTTATCAAACACACTGCAGGGCTTGCGAAGTAATCGGTATTGCTAAATAATAGAAAATTCTACTAAATGGTAATCCGCCCTCGTTCAGTTTCGGCATGAACACCTTTACTAGGTCCTCAGGATTACCAGTATTTATATATACCTACTAAAGTAACATTGAAATAGTAATCAATTAACACCTTCAGTCGAATTAATACCTATTAACTGACAAGCACGACAACATTAACAATGACGTAGTTTCCTATTGTAGTACATGAAAAGTGAGATACTTAACGGTTGAATTCCTCATTATTCACTTATGTGTTAGGGATCGGATTTCCGATATTTTACCCACGTATTGTACTTCAAATTTTATCGACAAAAAACCATACAACAGAGGGGTTCGCATCCCTCACCCCTCTGAATGGGAGTTATTTTTAAATTTCATATCTCGTATTTTTACGAGTCCTAGGAAACTCTTTTTTTATGATCTAATGTTTTCCACATATTTGAAAGTTACCGTATTTTAAAGATGATAAATTTTGCTATAATTTAAAACCAAATTTAATAAGAATTTACAAAAAATAATAATTTAAAACCTTTAGTTTAGATTAAAAACGTGGTAAATTTTTTAATTATTATGCTCTACCTAAAAACCGGGCCCTTAACCAATTGTTTTTATTTCTTCTAATTTATTTGCAGTAAGCTGTACTAACAAACAAACCTCAAATTTTTACTGGTATTCACGCTAATAATTTAAAAACGGGGTCTAACAACAAGAGTCAAAATTGAGAAATAATGACTCATTCATGCGGTAGGTAGCATTCCATTGTGTGTGAGCGTGAAAAATATTTTTACGAGAAGATGGTGAGTGTGAGCCAAAAACTATACATTATGTGAAAATGTGAAATTCATTGATTTCAGAATTCTTGGAATTACAGAAATTCTAACGGAATTTATTATGCAATTTTTCCCCCGATAAAATGTTTTAAATGTTAAATTAACCCAAAGGTTGCAACTAAGAAAGAAAGAAAGAAACTAAATAGCCAAGTCTCATGTATGAAATTGATTTGTTACGTTTCTGTCTTGAAAATCTCATTATCTCACTAAAAAACTTGTTTGCTGATAAAATATCAATATTTCGTCACAGTAAAGTTCTCCAATAACTTGACCTTGCAAAACTTAATCTATTAAATGAATAATATTTCCAAAACAAATTGGAAATTACACATCATTAGTACCAGATTATTACAGAATACTTATCATCGTAAGTGTTGCCAAAGTAATATTTCGCTTTTCTACTAATATTCACCTACTTCTACTAAGTATTAGTTTATAAGAGTGTACATCAAATAATATTTTAGAAATGTTGTAAGAGATAAATAAACAAAATAATTGTTGTGATGTGAACTTACTGCCTCATTATATTAGAAAATCTAAACGGATCAATTCTTTTTATGATAGGAAAATAGAAGCAATTTTGAAATACATGTTCGCAATAAATGGGTGTGTCCGCGCCTCCAAAGTCACCACCAACGTTATGTGTGACACATGAGGTTTTGCGTGTGAAACGCTGACATCACTAAAAATCAAACTGGACGAGTTCGTCGCGTCACATCACATTCAAGCACGTCAGAACTTATTGTCCTCGTTTGTACATATATGTTTAAATCCTTGACTGGATGACTCCATATTGCCATTAGCGGCCGACCCGAGTAGTCATTCAGGTTTTACTTGTGAATAAACGTTTTATATTCAGAAAATTATACCAATCAAAACCAGTTACTGTTGAAAATGGTGCAAGTAAGTGTATAAACCTATTTTTTATATCATGTAAAAAATTTCAAGTTGTTACATCCATGTCATTGTCGAAACGCGTAGCGTATTGTTGGGAGGGCAATAATACATATGCGTATGCGCACGTGCTTGGATGTGTGTGTCATGTTACATTATGGTTATGTGTACACACAATTTTATCTTATTGCCACAAGTCAACCGTTTTGCTCAAAATGAAATAAACGACAAATAATAATGATGATAATAAAATTCAGTTACAAAAATCCAAGTTAAATCATGAACGTCTGATTTTCATGTGTCACTTCGAAAAATTAACCGGTCGAGAACATTTTTATTCAACATTTTTATTAAAACGGTTTTTTCGCATTTCAGATGACCTTCACTTTTGTGTACCTCATCTTAGCTGTGGTAACTATACCATTCGTAGACAATGCACCAAGTAACGCCGTAAGGAGAGACTTAACAGAGGAAGACTTTAGATCAAGAGTATTTTTCGTCGACAGAGATTCTGATGATGCAAATAACAACAATTCTCCAATAATCGCTGATGCTGTATTGCCACCTCCTTTAAACGAGATGAAAAAAAAAAGTTTACCGACATCCAAAACCTTGGCAAAATCGGCCCAAAGTGACCTTTCTTTAGAAGTGAAGATTCCTAAATCATCCGGAGTTCGAATAATGGATGACGAAAGACGAATTTGGGGAATTGCTGTCGAAAATACGGACTTACAAGAAGATGAGTCATATTACAATAGGCCAATAGTTATTCCTAAAAATATTGTTAAAATACCAACTCCAAGTAAAAAACAACCTGTTAGCAAATTTTCAGAAATTGTAACACCAGTTTTTATTCCGAAACCAAGTGAATGTGATACGTCTATTGTAATCTGTTGCCAAAATCCTTCAAAACTAAAAGAATGCTTCAGATCCCGAGGGTGTATCAATGCAACAGAAGATATGTTTCCCGATTTATGCAGCAAAGAATCCATTAACAGAATTATTGAACACTTTGGTAAATATTATAAAGGAAAACAAGAATAATAAGGATTTGAATAAGATTTTACAACAAAGTTTCTTTATAACAATCATAGTGAAAGTACATAAACAAATAAAACGGAAAAGCCATTACATTATGTGTGTTGTAACACAAAACGTACTATTAAATCTAAGGAGTATTTTTCATGATCTTCATGTGATTTAAATAAAAAATATCAGTATATATACAACATAATTCAAGTGTGATTTGTTATTGTTCTAGTCTTGGATAGGTCGGTCTGTTTAATAATTTTGACTGACCTTTGAACGGATTTTGTTGTAAATTTTTGAAGAACTTTCTTTTGGGAAATAATTACAGCAAACAAGATCATCCGGCGAAAAGTACTCGAGGAAAAATTGTAGGTTGTGGGTCCAAGAAACCTACTATTAAAATACCATTGATTTATAGACATTTCTTATATTAAGTATTATTTCATTTAATTTCAGAATAGAAGCCTATAAGTTTAGCGTTATTAATTAAATTTATAATATGTAAATTAGTTTAAGAATGTTGACTTATTATAGTGACATACAAAGGATTTGTGATGCTACACAAATAACAAATAGTTATTGTATGGATAGATTCCATGAGTTGTTTAAAACAATTGGCAAAGGCAAACAATTGATAATTTAACAACAAAATACTTTTTAACAGTATAAACAGTATACAGAAAAATTTAGATACAATATTTTAAGTACAACAGGCTGCCTTATCACTTAATTAGCGATCACTCCCAGACTTGACTGATGCTGGAGATTGAGTTATGAAACAGGGTAGGGGTGCACAATTATGAAATATAGTATTTCTTTATTTTTTCAAGAGATAGCGTTATATATTTATACAGCGGATATTGTATATGTGTGCATGTAAGCATAATATGACGGAGGGTGTCCTCCGAATTGGACCATGATTCACCAAATTGTGGACATTAGCAGATTTACATGACCAAAATAATTGAGTCCCTGCAACGTACATACTCTAGATGCTGTTACCGTCCAAGAGTGTTTGATATGTAAATAATTATTTTAGTAGTGATTTATGATGTTCAAATGTGTGGAAACAATCGTCTGTAAGTCAACTAATAAGTGGGTAAATTTTCAAATGTATTATTTAAAGCCTAACAGTTTATAAAGACTTAAAGGTTATAGAAATAAACGCTAATATTAAATAAACATGACTTTGATGACGACATTAAGATACGTGATAAGAAAAACCCATATTTGATAGGACTGGTTACGCATCTTACATTTACTCAGACAAGTTAATTAAATGTGACAAAATACAAATTACTACTCGACACATATTTATTTATAATAACATAAAACAATTATTTAAATGAATAATAATAATATATTCATTTATTCGTTCTAACAATAAGGTTTTAATACTGCAAATAGTGAATAACTGCACTTATATTTAAAGATGGACGAGGAAGCAGGTTAGATTTAAGGTCGAAAGTTATATATTTAGTTTTTGTTACACTGAATGCTAACGGATTCTTTTGACCTCTTATTGACCTGGTCAAAGTCCAATTGGGTGATATCAAATACAACGACCCTGGGAAGAACGAGAGTATGCGTGGCCGCGTATCGCCGTCAACACCAGAAGGTGGGGGATGAGCGGTGGCACGTCACCAGCAGAGCCCGGCGGGGTACGCGCTCAGGAATCCGGTTGCATTCCGTTGGAGAAGGTTGTTTATGTATGTTAAAAAATGATCAGCGCTCAGCCGTTGCTCGATCTTAACTCGTTGTTATTTATTTTTTAAGTAGCTCTCAAATTTTAGGATAATACCTGTCGATCTAAGAATACCAAGGTTTGTTAAAAGATTCGTGGTGGAGACTGCATCAAAGGCTTTCGCTAAGTCAAGTAATATACTTAAACGCTTCTTTCTATTGTCTAAGCTGATAATAACTAAGATTATTAATTAATGCACTACACCGCTCGTTGATCTGTCTCGGCGAAAACCAAATTGGGCAGATAAAGGCAGGTGATTGAACTCAAGGAAATTTACGAAACGGTTATTAACAATGCGCTCTAATACCTTTGACATATCGGGCAAGATTAAAATGGGCCAATACATGTTAACACAATGTCTACGTCCGTTCTTGTGGATTTGTTTTACAAGTGCGACTTTGAACACTTCTGGAAATACACTTTTAGTCATTACTAGGTTACAGATACGAGTGGTAGGTGATATTAGCAATGGTTATTATCTCTTTAGTAGTTTCACTAAGATTTGGTAAACGCTTACTGATGGGTTGTTGTTCAAAGATTGAAAAACTCTTTGTATATCACATTCATCACTGGGTAGCACAAAGAAAGAATTAACTGGACCGTACATTATGTAGTTGGATGTCCCGAGTTTTGTTGTTCGGCTTAGATTTGTTCAGCCAAATTTTTGCCAGCGGTTGTAGTAATAAATTAATTAAACAAGATTTAATCATTGTCTAAAACCTGTAACAGTATAATAATAACAGTGATAACCCAGTGGTTTAAACGTTGGTGTCCGCAGAGAAGACTCGAGTTCAAATCTTGGAAGCACCTAATTTTTCAAGTTATATACGTAGTACAAAGTAGTTGTAAAGTGTACAGAACAGTGGACTGTGTTCATAGAAATGTTTCTGCCTGAGTTGATTTTCCTTTATTGCAGTGAACACACAATTGTCTTAATCTAATCGAGGTTAAGTATTAAAAAAAGTTTACAACTGGAGACTAGTTAAAAGAGCCTACATAATTATATTCCAATTAAAATGATTCGAGTATGTCCTGGGTTTACATGGGCTTTTCCAAGATGAAATGCGGCCTTTCTGACTTATAGTTCTATCTCTATCATAAGTATAGAGCGAGGTTTAACATTATTTACTACGTTTCAATTTACATAATTTAAAATTGTTAGTTTCCGCGGTCCATAACAGTAATTATTACTTGTTTCGGTAAATAAAATGATTGTGAGGAAACCTGTTCTGGAAAAATATCCTCAATGTGTGAAGTCTGACGCAGCACACTTGCCTAGGTGGGGTGTTATAAAAGGTGGCTTTAGCCTTTCATTATGAGAGGAAACCCGACCCCAACATTAGGACATTTTTGAAAAATTTTATAAAAAATCCATTTAAGCCCAAATTGGTTACGTGTGACATGAGTTTTGTTACTTTGGATAAGACAAATAATTAAAAGTCTTACATATAATAACATTTTGTAATACTTAAGATATTTTCACTAAAATGGAATAATACAAAGCTTTTACAAAAGATTACAAAATTGTACTAAAATGCGATAACTAATTTAAATCAATATTAGGTATTTTTTTAAATAAATATTAGGTACCTATATGCACTACATACTGAAATGTTTGAAGTCGGTTTGGTTTATTCAAACGTAAACAGAAATATTATTCTATGTCATTTTACATAATATAAAAGGATAAATGTGAACTCAAACAATGTGCACTGAAGGTCTAAGTAACTAGAGCTTGACGTGTTTCAATAACAAAGCGAGTTTAATAACATACATTGTTTCGTAAACAGTTTGTAGTTTTATCTCTTGAAAAAAAAAATGACGTTTAACTCAAATGCACAGTTGAATAAAAAGCTCAGTATTGTTTCTAAATAGATAGCCCCGTGATTTGAAAGTCGAGCGTCTGCTTACGATACCTGGGTTCGAAGCTTCCATGCATAATTAATTAACTGCATGACGCAAAGTTCGGTTACGTGTTTTGCGCGTCACAGATTTCTTATTCGTTTGTTTTTATATATTATAGGTGTACAAATCCTAGCCCACATGCCAAAATATAGCTTTCTACGACTTCGAGAAGTGCCTTAAACGTTTTGATAGGTGAGTGAGTCAGTCAATGACGAAATCGGAGTATTTTGGTTTCTAATGACAAAACGTTTCAAGAAAAGTTAAACAGGGCCATCCTGCTCGTTTTGGCGGGATTCTTATTGTGAAAGTAGACTCAATCTCAAAAATGGAACGATTATAAGTTTAATGATGATCCAACCATTTTTAAACTTTAACGGCTAAAAGCTTCTCTGAAACATAGTACTAACGAAAGTTTTTCGATCGAAAAATTGTTTATTCAAGAATTTACGATGAACTTAATTTGGAAGGTTAATATCTACACAAAATGTATCCTAAACAATAATCGGGAGTTAATTTTTAAATAGTTAATAATAAAATTTGTTTTTCACATATTGTTTTATTAAAATGTTCCATGTTTCCTTCTTTAAACGAACACTTAACCATATTTTAGTATACACTATCCTCAATCAATTAAATGTCAATTTAGTAAAGTCCCTAATAATTTAATCGAGCCATGTACAATAAAGTGCAAAACAAAACCATTTTATAGATGTAAAACACGAGTAATCTCAGTGGTCACTGGTCGAGGCATTGATTTGCACGTAAGACAGAAGGCCGTCAGACTTGATGTGCTGCGAACGTGTTCCGGATAACCAAAGAGAATAAAACAGCACAGATAACTCTAAAACACTCGTGAACTCATGTGAAATATTGTGATATTTTTTAAACAAGTAAGTTAAATATCTTAATTGTTACAAATAGATAAGACAGAAACTCAGAATAATTTGATTTAACCCTGAGTTTTATTGCGAACATGATATTATTTATGCATATGTCATATCCACGAGGGCATTCACTTATTTTCATGATAATCCTCACTGTACCTTGACGAATGTTTGCAATATTATAAGTCAATCCGATAACTTCATCAGAATGAAAATATTTGCTTTTTGATTTCTACATTATATTTATTGTGAATATACCGTTAATTAACAAAATGGTGAACTCATTTACTTAGTAATGTGTTTCCGACCAATTAGTTTAAGTAATTTTGCCGGCCATATATTTTGCAATATATATGAAGACCAAAGTGACTGGTACATCTGTATTTTATAAAAAGAATAGTATGTTTTATCAGTACACACTAAATGACTGTGATAAGCATTACGTTGGGTTTGAATCTATGTCCAAGAAACTTTTCACTAGAACTTCCTTTTCTTGTTATATGGGAGATATAAACCATATGTTATATGTATGTATGTTATATGGGAGATATATAGATGGGAAAACCACGGTTTCCTGCTAACTTGTTCACTAATTAAGTCAATCAATATTTTAAAACAAATAAAAGTATTTATTAAAATAAGGAAAGTTACTGAACCGCAGCGTGCGGTATAATAATTACGTAAGATGTTCGGTAATTAGTCATTCCTCAGTGACGGGAACAATTATATCGTTAATGATCTATTCGTAAATACTTACAACGTGTTTAATTATTTTCCAGCCATGGCGACGCACGGATTTACACCAATTATATTCGTAGCCTTATCAATTTTGGTAATACAGAAGACAGACGCGCGTCAGATAAGACAAGTACAAGAACCAAGCACTGTAAGATCGCTTGTTAACTTGTCGTTAGAAGAACTGGTTTATATTTTTAAGACGCGGCACGGAGAGACAGTCGGCCATCCAAAACGTATAACTCCGTGCGCTCGAGCTATTCTAAGTTGTTGCAATGACAAGAGAATGAACGAATATTGCTCTGAATCGCTCAAGTGCGGCGCGCACTTCTTTGACGAAAATCCATGTGATGATAAGTTCTTAACAGACGCCTTGAAGAACGCGAAATACTTTTATGAACAGTTCAGTGAAAGCAATAATGTTGATAATGCTAAAGCTAGTTGATGTCTCAAAATCTAAACAGCAGCAGAATTATGGATATGATCAAACTCAGTTCATATTTGTAAATCGTGACTTGAATAACTCAAGCCTCAAAATATAATATTGGATTAATAATTATTTAATTGTAATTTTTATTAAATAATTAATGTATTTTTCGTTATATATTATAATACATAGTTTTTTCACTATTTAAATATAGTCAGTCATTGTGACAACATAAGTTCAATAATATATCAGCGTTAGAAAAATAAAACTTTTGTCTGTTTGTATGTGCGTTTATTCGCGCTAATTTCAGAAACGGCTTAATCGATGTAGTTTTGGTTTTCATTAATGCATTGCAGTAAGCATCACTAATACTTAGAGTTAAGTTCCTTGCAATGCTGGATGGATAAAAAAGTTATAAATGAATATTGTAGTTTTTAACTAATAGGACAAGAAAAACAGTCCTCAAACAAGGCAGGTGCTATTTATAAGTGTAAGGCGTAGTAGCGAATCGACGGCAGTTTGCTAGTTTATAATATAAATGAGCAAATAAAAATAACATACACCTAAAATTCACAAATTTCTAAATAAATTAAAAAAATAATAAAAATTAATTAAAATTATCCCAGTATTATGGAATGGACTAATTTAGTAGAAACAATTATAGCGTGCTTAATAGCAATTATATTTAATAAAGGATACCCAATGAAATGGTACGAAATGTAGTCTTAATACTAAAAACATTATCTACCAGGAGAGATCTTTAGAGAGAGGATCTTTAGGAGAACAGAAAACATGGAAGGCGGTATGGAGAGGAGGTGGATATACGCATAACGTGTATGTATACATATATCCTAATATATATGTAACAATACCAACTAAGTGTAATATACAAAGGGTGTAAGAATTATCTAAGTACTGATCGGATAGATTATTTGTAGTATGTAATAGAAGTAATAGACATAAATATTACAAGAAATTATTTATATTTCCAACACTTTCATAATTAGAGTCTACACTAAAGTAACTAGTTTCATTTTAACGCGTGTTTAAGTTAGCTGTTAGTAAGTCATTAAAACTTTAACTGTAATTTAATTGTTTATAAAGATTCTGACACCAGACTTTCCATAAGAGATATAATAATCGATAAATTTATCTCACAATGAATTACAATAAAAGTTTAATAAAAGTGCTTTTAAAAACAATCCTTATAAAATAACGAGTAAGTATGAAAATATAATTCAAGAAAATGTATGTTTTCCTGTGTACTCTATGAATTTTGTATGTAAGTAACATTTTTAGCAATCTGCGATTTAGTGGATTTTTAAGTGACCTTGGGATTCCCTAGATGTCTAATTCCAAAAGTAGTATAAATGTAGTTGAGGTAAATAACCGGTCAATAGTCTGATCTATGAATACAAGTCAGAAATTTAATAATTGATACTTATTTCAAGCCGCCCGGAATCTAATGATAAATAATAAAATGATATGGATGTTTGATAACACGTTAATACAAAATAAATAATGATTAACTAACTCAAATATTTTTTTCTAAATCCGAAATATAAAACGACATACTGGTTAAACTTAGATAACCTCGTCACGTTGTATGGTTGCGAATAGGGCGTGTTATTTACCGATTGTTAGTTAAAATAAAGTTCATACGTAGCTTGTCGCACTTTTCTGCATTGGCTGTGGAATCCCCGAACACACTAAGCTGTTAAACCACAGATAGCGTATGAGAGTCTAATTTGGTCTGCACCTCAGTAGTCCTTCTGAATCGCTCTAATAATCATTGAGGGTTTGTGGATTTATTCAAGCAATATACGAAAGATCCATTATCGCTTTACTTCACATAACATAATCGTTACCTTTACACATTATGACTACAGTAAAACATTTGTTACACCCAGAAGAAATTTTGTCAAAAGGTGGATAGTACTTCACAATTATTCCTTTAGGTATTTTTGGATGGTGTCCTCACACCAGCAAATAATACGAGATATAAGCGACACGGAACTCAGTTTATTGCCGTTAGTAACCAAACAATCAGTATCAATATGCCGTTACAATTATTTTTCTATGTCTACACGTGTACAGTTTAAAACAGTGAAAAGCAAGGCCGAATCGTGACTGACTAGCGCCTCTCTCGCGCGTTAGTCCTTTACCCTCTCTGCCCAATGAATGTTACCACGCTTAAACTTAGTGTTATGCTCCCGAATGGTGTTGCCATAAAATAATGGTGCGTTTTCGAAACGCCACACTCCTATTCTACTCGCTCTGCAATTGTCACATTACCTTTCTGACACTCGTTAACATGACATCAAACATCAAAAACTAACTCACCATTACTAACGAACCGTCATCGAGTACAGGTCAGCAATGATTGATAATCTGATTGAATGATACAAGAATAATGAACGTAACACTATATTACACGCGTCTGTCAGGCTCTTCACGTTTACTTCATTTTAATCTTTTGGGACAGTTTTTAGAACTTTCTAAATGAGAAACATATCAATTTATTAGAGTAACTATAAAACGTTATTTATTAATTAATTAACAGAACTTCCAGACAAACTGCTATCTTATACCTCCGAGTATAGATCAAATTTCAGAGATCCAAAGTATGTTTAATATTAGCCCGTAATATGAGTTATAAATATAGCCAGATTTCAAGTTAATCGGTTCAGTGATCTTTGCGTGATATCGTTTCAGACCGATAGAAAAAAATTATTCCACAAATTTATGTGTTATCCTTTAACATAACATAGTATCCTTATATACTCGTATATTAAATAAAAATTAAATATGTACCTTATAAATTAGCCACGTTACATTTTTATATTTCATAGTAATATAAAAATGAAAATATTTCAAAAAATACACCTTCGCCATTGCTATGTTCATGTTAATATTATTATGAGACTCTAAGGCTCCAATCGATACACCCAACATATTACGTCATCTGACTCTCCGACCGTGCAGCCGAAACAAATAAAGCATTTCACGTTTTTTTAAGGATGTAGAAACGTATGCATACGTATGTATACGTATAAATAGTATGTAGCCTGGTTTTTACATATATATATTATGTACGAGTCCTAACAGTATTTAACTGGTAAAGCCAAGCAAACTCCAACACGAGAAATTTGATAACATTGCCTCGTGCATTGCTTAGTAGTTGTACCACCAGGATTGGAATTTGGCTACTACTAAAAATGGATAATGATGTAAAACCACCCCGAAAATTGATATAAACGTAAATAATCGTTCACACACTCCTACTCCGAGACTAGGATCCCCTTGTGTCACGGGCGTTATGACATCACAAACATCTATGATCATGAAACAAATATCTATCTGTCACATAAGTGACTGGCCAGAAATTGAATACGGGACTACTCGCTCTGCAGGCAGTATAAATAAATAAATAAATGATGTTTATTACTGAATATAAATTTGTTAGAGATTAAATATTAGTATGGAAATTCTGAAAATATTACAGACATGCAAATAAGAAAATATTACAGGCCTTAGAGCTTATTTAAAGTCCAATTTAAAAGCTGATTACAACTTGAAATCATAAATTTAGCGCCCTTACTTATATTAAGCTACTGAGAGACCGGATCTTTCCGGGTAATCGCAACAGCCAGTGAAAATGTAATTTAAGTAGTCATTTTTACCGATTTACCTCGACCAATTTATTCAAAACAAGAAAATTTTACTCCTTTATTCGACATACAAGACATGCTCAGGGTACATTACATATTACATTAAGATATACCTCGCACATGCACTCATTCGTTATACCGATTTTATACCACTCAACTTAATCGGGACGGTACACGTGCATGGTGGTACTACGAGTAAATTCATTTTGGTATCACTTTGCAGCGATCATACATTTATACATTAATGTAAATAAGCAACCCTAATTATAAACTCATCGACACGCATTCCTACAACTCCATTTGTTACGCTTAGTTGTCACAACCATCTGTTTGCCCATAGACCTTCTCCTCTATTACTATATCCAGATATAAACAATATAAATTTAAGTTACCTGAAGTCGTATTTTTTATATTAACCGTAACTTATTTCACATTGCAAATATTTTCAATACGTGGGGTGCACTAAAAGTTTCCGGAATCAATAATAAAAAATACCTTTAATGGTCAATAATGAAATTGTTTCTCAAAATATTCTCCCTTCACGTCAATGCACTTTTTCATACGATTGAACCAATTTTGAAAACATTTGTGCCACTCCTCCGTGGTGACGTCAGATACAAGTTTTTTATACTCTTTGACAGCCTCTTCTGGTGATGAAAACCGTTGATCGCGTAATTTGTTCTTGATTTTTGAGAACAGAAAAAAGTCGCACGGTACCAGGTAAGGTCTGTATGCAGGATGACTCATAAGTTGTTTTTCGCTTTCAAAATCTCATTTGTCTGTCTGGCGGTGTGGGAACTGGTATTATCGTGGTTCAAGATGATACGGCGCTTATCGTTATTTTCACAAAATTTGTCAATAATTTCCGGTAAACAAATGGTCGTGTACCAGTCACTATTCACGGTACGACGATTTTCTAAAGCAACGCTTCGAGGCACTTTTCACACGCGCCCCTTTGGTTGGTTTCGGCTCATCTCAAAAGATCCATACGCTCGATTGCTGCATTGTTTTGGGATCGTAGCTATAAATCCATATTTCGTCACCTATTACTATGTTCCACACCAAATTTGAAGCACCTTGGTTGTATCTGGCAAGCATAGCATGGCACCAAGTGATGCGATCCGGTTTTTGAGCATCAGTCAAATTGTGTGGGATCCATCGAGAACACGGCTTTCTCACACCCAAATGTTTGTGTAGGATTGACTGTATTTGACTCATTCCTATGTTCAAAGATGTCCGGATCTCATGGTAGGTCACATGCCTGTCTGTTTCGATCATACGGCGCACAGCATCAATATTTTTGTGGTTCACAGCGGTGCACGGGTGACCTTCACGAATTTCATCATGGAAATTGACACGATCGCGTTTAAATTCTGCAAACCAGCTATAAATAGTTGTCTTGCATGGTGCTTCTTCGCCAAAATCAGGCTGAAGCCGAACGAGGCTCTGCTGAGCTGTCAAATTATACTTAAAATCGTAAAAAGCATGCAACGAAGATTTTCCCGTATTAAATGCATTTTACTGTAATCACGCAATTTTTAAAATGACACCACACTGTGAAAACAATTGACAATCTGATGAAACAACTTGTATTCTATGGCTAAAGAGTTCCACTATTAAATGTAGTAATAACTTTTTAAATATTGTTTATATAAGTGGCCGATTCTAGAAACATTTAGTGTGACCTATGCATTATAAACTTGATTGCCGAGGTGAAACAGTTGGATTTTCATAATGTTACAATTTCTATCGGTTACAACAAATGTTTTATTATTTAAGAATTTATAAATGTTCATATCTTTCCGAGTAACTTGACAGAAGACAGTTTCAGTTCTTGATACTGCGTAACATAATGTTTACGTAAATAACCAAAACTAGTTTTTGCGATGAATTGGTAAAACCTTAGAACCTCGTCGAACGTCATGCAATAGATTTTTTCTTTATTGATAATCCTTAAAAATCAAATGAGGAAACGTGTTTCAAAAGGTGTCATTCCAAAAGGTGTAAGTACACTTGACTGGTTGCTAAACTAGCACTCGAATAAGCTTGTCATTTTATTTTTCTCTGTTAGGATTTCGAATTGTAAATTGAAATTGGAAAGATTTCTTTGCAATTCTACTGAAAAAGTTTGAAAAATTTAACCTCAGAATAAAGATGTCTCTTCAAATGCTATAATGCTCGCGATGAGTGGTGAACATCAGCCAATTCCACATATTTTTAAAATATTTTTAACCGATAATCATTACAAACATAGACTTCAACCGCTAACATCTATGTATTTCCAATGATGTGGTATATTTTATTGAAATATGTAACTTAAATGATAAGTAAGGTAGTGAAATCAATTAAACTAGTTTGTAACTGTTATAACGTATAAATCTCTAACAAATAATTGCTCTAACAATAAGTACACCGCACTATATAAAATATAATTATGATAGTCTGAATCTTTAAGATTTAATGGACTTCTTCTGTATGAATACTACAGTATAATATATAATAATAAGACTTCTATAATAAAATGTTTCATACGATTTTTACTGTGGAATAAAACTTAAATAATTCAAAAAGTACCTGTTGTATGGTATAGGTTGACAGAACTATACGCAGGTTCCATTCATCACCACATAAGGTTTTGTTTATCCTGTAACTTACTCGATGTTGTAATCGGGGCTTATCTTAGAGAGTGAGGGGTTATATGATATGAAGTTAAATTTATGATAATTATAGTAAAATTTTTGTTACAAAAGAAATTACGGCTTCAACGCATTCCCATAAAGTCTAGATTATTAATGAATCTATAAAATTGCTTCGTTTTTGTTTTGTTCTCGTTTTAAATGTTGTCATGTAGGTATATTGAATATTATTAAAATGACTGATAAAAACGTACTGTAATGTATTTACATATCACCAAAAACAAAGACTTGACAAATTAATGTTCTGACATTTGACATTACATATAACATTAATAAAAACATCAAAATCGTCGTGGTTGGGGAAAACGTCAATATTTATATAACTAAAGAGAAATTATCATAATCTAATAAATAAAAGTATACAATGACGTTAATTCTCCGGTGTGCGTTTTTCCCAAAATTTATATTAAAAATCATTATGTGGATACGATAATGCAATACAGTTAAAATTGAAATCATGATCCATCATTCTCTACATATATATTTACACTATTAGGGATTAAATTATTCAAGTGACAGACCATTGAAAACTATTTTAAATATACAACCCCAAACAGTTGCTGAAATAATTTTGATATAAAAAATAGGAATTGTAAGTGCTAATTCATTTTTATAAAACATTTCTACAACATACGCATCTCTTATCAATGCCCCTATATTTCGCAATAAACGTTGATAGAACTTTATTGCTCTGCAGGAACATTTTATTTACGAACCCGTATTTTATGGAACATAAAATAGATGGTGCTGCTGTGATGGAACATATTAAACATTGTTAAAACACACCGGCCCATTTATGCAGTCTATAGATACAAACTTTTTATCAAATAATTAAATAGGTAGGAAATTATTTTTCATTACATAAAATATTCAACGTGATTAATAGCTGCAGATTTACGAGATTAAAAAAGATAAACAAAAACAGTTTACACCAGGTGCTAGAATTTTTTACGTTTTTCTTTGGTAAAGTATGTGGATGTTTGCCAAGCTAGCTCAACCATTAATAGAAACTATTCATTTTGCGAATTGGGCTATAGCTTTGCCCGTTTAGGGAATGAGTCCTTTAAAGACTAAAGCTTTTCGGTCGTTTTCCCAGACATAAAATTTAAGCTTCATGGCTGAAAACGGTAGTGTTGGACCCTGAAATTTTGTTGTTATATTTATTTGGAAAGAACATGTACTTGTTTACCCGTGGCAATCAATAAAATTAAGCTAGGAATCTACTAAATAAGTTGAAAAAATATTTAAAGCCCTAATTTTTCATCGCGATGAGGGGGACCTAACCCAATTTAATGGTAAAATGCTTTATAACATGAATATTTTTTTTATTTAGATTAACGTCTGCCTTTATTTAATAGACATATAGGTAGGTACAGTATCAGTGACAAATGTAACTATTTGTGTAACTACCCTGCACAAGCTCTGCTTAGTATGAATACAAGTGTTCAACAAAAATAATTCATTACGAGGGATATAAAATCATATAAATAAAAAAGTGTTATATAGTTATTTATTACAAAAACTATGCAATTTCATTTTGGTGGGTCCATCTCATTTCAACGGTATACAATCTCATATTTCTCAATAAATATTCATGACATTCAGTCTCCATTAACACCCATTTTATAAAATAGGATAAAGTATACATTCAACGTAATAAAACTAAGACGGACCTTTAAATAAAAAATCCCACCGCAATTAACAAAAAATCCCAAGTGTTGAAAATTCCCTTTTCATGAGAATATATTAATTTGAACATAATAATATTTACACACATGTTTTAATGAGCAAGCAATATCAAGTAAGTATAAGGAGGACAAATAAAAAGGAATTACGAATCCCGGAGCCTCTCCATGCGCACTGAACAACTTCCCAGATTTTAATTGGTATTCTTGACATAACCAGTACGGTTTCCCAAAAGTTGATAACTTTTTAAGAAAACCTTTTGTAGCAAAATACCTACCGAGCCTACTGAGAACACAGCAGAACATCTTAGCTACTGCAGACCGAACATGTACCAAAATAATTTAATAGGTATATGTAAAAGAGAGTGGTGTAGCCGCTTCCTAATAATTAATCTGTACATATAATTAAATTTTAACTGATCGCTTTCTATACATGAAGGATATATGAGAACAGCTATTATTAGGGGCCTTTATTAACCCAGTAGAATCCAAAACAATAGCTGTATTAATGAAAACAGTTTAAGCGATTTCGTTATGGTTTTCACTAATGTATTGCAACATCACTTATATTTAAAGTTCGTTTCATGTCAATCCGTCCATAAATAAAAAAATATATAAATGAATGTATTTCTATAATTCACAGAACGAGAAAACTCCGGTAGTGGAACAATGCAGATGCTATTTTTGCAGGTAAAGCGTAGTTTTCCTGAAGCAAAACAATCTATAGTACTAACTAGTACTTAGTATTATAGTTCGCTTCATATTTAGTACAAATACTAATATTAAAACTGTAACGAATCCGGCATTTTTTTTAATTTGTCAAAGTAGCCCTGGACAAAATAGTTTTATTTGAAACTTTTTGTTTGCCTATAACTCCGTATAAACCAGCCGGAAATTCAATCCGATACCGTAAGTTCGGCAGATATAGTCACCACCTACTGTGCCACAGAGTGGTCGTAGAAGTTAAATAGAAGAAGAAGTTTTCAATAACGGTAATGTCTTTAATAATATTACTTCTCGACAGCCTAGCGTGCAACTAAGCTATAAAAGCTTCACTTCAAATATTTGTGTAAATATGTTATTATTGCTTGCATGCACTTATATTATAGGTATTATATATTGTATTCTATATTGTAAGCATTTGGTCAGTATTAATAACCTCTTGTGCTACAAATTAATTATTAATTCCATTCTTAATTGATTTAATTATTTCAAAGCGGAAGTGTCTAATACGTATGTTTTATGTATGTTAATATGTTTTTATGCTGACCGATATCAAATCCTATAACAAAAAGGCTGAAAATATTTCCAACTCCTTTTCGGATTAATCCGAAAGCCCATTTAATCCTATTACAATCGGCGATTTAAAGTTACAGTTAGCATGTAAAACTTTCATTAAACCAACGTGGCGATATGTTTTGGATTTTTCTTTCGTTTTCATTAAACACAAAAAAAAATCATAATCACTTTCATGTGTAATATAAAATAGTTCTCAGAAAAAACTAATGAAAGATGATAAAGAAATGGTTTGATTTTCCAAAAAAGTTAGTGTAATATTATTGAAAAAAGACTTCTAAAATAATTTGTTTTTTTTAAACATATTATTATTGTTAATATTGTATGCTTGTTATTTTCCTTACATAGTGTCCATCATTTTCAATATTGTCCTTTATTTTTTGATGTTTAATTTCAATTTTAAACAACCCGAATCAAAACAAAACTATTATTTGATTTAACGATAAAATAATTCGTAGTTATAAAAAATATTTATTGTAAAAAATACATTATAATAAAGGATAAGCAATAAATTTCGTATCATCTACTTACATAATCTATACTACACGTAACAAATGCGAGCTGTTACATGATATCAAATATTTTAACAAAAAAAAACCGACTTAAATTTGAAGAAGGTGAATTTCTTGGTTCCATTTCCTATTTTTCACCTTTAAGGGTATTTTTCCTTAACATTTAAGTAGAACCAAAATGGAAAGTAATTGTCTCAAACAAAAAGTATTTTTCCAAATCAGTTAATAAATGACGGAGTTCTGAGTTAACAAAATAAATCCTATCCATGTAAAGTGAACTTACATACATTTGTTCACGTTCAGACAATTAGGCCCCTAGCCAACGAATGGTTTACAATGTAAGTTTTGCTTGCCAACTTGTGCATTTATGGCAGATAACATAAGCGTTCATTGTAACGTTTTGTTGCTACAAGCTAAACAAAAATTGGAAGAGCTCATTTTACGCCTTTATCGGAGAACAGTACCATATCCGCTACTAGACACATTTTCATTTTGAAAGACATAACAAATCCTTGAAAAATGTTCAAAAAAGCAAATTGATTTTGTTATCGCTTTGAGTATATAATAGGTACAGTAGATTTATTTTAGTAAAAAAATAAATTAAAAAAACATAAGCTACAGTTAATAAAGGAAACAAAGTTGATAAATATTTTAACCTTTGGTTCATGAGATAAATGAATGAACGTAGGTAACGGAGTCACAGTTCATAGTCACTGAAAACTAAATCGTTATGTCGTGAATTTAATCTACATGCCACGGCTTTAAGCAGTGTCGAGCTGTGCTGGGCTCCAGATCACGTCAAAATATGCATCACGCATATTTTGACGCATATTTTTACGCATCACGCATCCAAGATACATAACAATCGGCAACGTTACATAAAATCTGCTAACGGATCATTCTGTTACTATAATACGGTCAATGTTTTCCAGTTGCGACATCACGCTGTAGTGATGTGGCTGAGCCTTTACACTTTATTGAACGTTACCAGGGATTAAGTCTCTTTATAAGACATTTTTAATGAAAAAAGGCACACACTACAGCCCATAAGATAAACCTACCACTATTTATAGCTACGCTGGCATTAATGAAAACAACGACTATGAAAGAGCGCTTCTCAAAGTTTCAAAACCACAGCAACAGTTACGCAAAATTGTCAATTTTCGTGTGTCTGAGAATTTGCTATGTCTGAGAGTTAGCTAATCCGTCGTTTTGTAATTAATACGTACAAACCTTCTAAACAATTTCCACTGCTCATGGTGGACCATACTGACTGTGTTAATTTTTGAACATGTTTCAGTTGGAATGGACGTTTTATGACCTGCTTCTAGCCGGGAATGCGTCGTAATACTCCTAATATTATGGATATCCAGGGACACTAACCACTAACTACTTCCTTCCTAATACTACTTACTCCTTTCTTGTTACTATCTTTAGTGTTTGAGTCCCTGAACTTCCCTTACGAAAGTCTAAGCTCTGATTAGGACGCACGAAACTTAGTTAAACCGTATTATGATCACCGAAGACGACACAGTTCCGGGATAGTACCGAAATAACAATTAAAACAATAATGTTTCCCTTGTTAAACCAAAATTATCGTATATTACCGGAGATACAATTAATGTTATTAAAACTAGTAAGTATAATGTAAATCATGACTAAATAGCTTCTGCCCCAAAAGGTTATGAGGCAGTAGTTTCGCGACAAAATAGGCACTTGTGACATAGTACAATCCTGGATCATTAGAGACTATAAACTATAAGTAACAATCACGCTTCATTAATTAGTTATATTATAAAAGATATATAGTTTCTGTTTGACGTGGGACAGAAGTACGAGAGATCACATGTCGCTTGAATAAGATAAGGATTGAAAAGCTATGCCTAAGGAATTGTTTTAATATAAATATTTTATAGTTCTTGGTTTCTAAATACATGTAATGACTGTGTAATTACAAGCCACTTTTCTATTCTAAATGTTACTAATTGATCAACATTTTTGTTCGTACCTATGGATCCTGATATAAATATATCTAGAAGTGGATGTAAATTGGATTCAGGTTCCATTACATCTATACATGCACATACAGAATATACAGGTAAAAACATTGATTATGATTTTCTAATTGAAAATTAACGTGTATAACCAAAATTCCAATGTCTCGATTTATTCATAAGTTACATTGTAATATTCAAATTAAACTTCAAAATCATTTTGGTATTCTGTAAATACACTTTAGTGCGTCATTTTTATTTTCTACTAACGTTTGAAAAATATGCTTTAATATTGAGAAGTGTTGGTTTTATGTGCAAAAATTAATCAGCAACTTAATTGACTGAATGTCATTAAATATAAGCGCTATCTATGCGTTTTAACCTGTTCACGTTTCCTGTTCAAATCATGTTTATAAAAGCCAGTCATTTCAATAGCAAATATCTTCCTGGTGATCAACTTGATAAGAAGCAGATATAAAACTTCCCAGTGAGAATATATAATAATACATTATTAGTATATACAATCCTCACCACGGACGTTTTGTTTTCCCAAACATAACCTTATTACAACGGCGAAAGAACTCCTCAGCACATCTTTCAAAACACTATATGGCAATTACAAAATAAGTTTCAACCTACGCGGCACTAGTTTTGCCCCTATTATTTTCCAGTCGTTCTTGTCATTAATGAGTCAGCATGTTATATTGAGAAAAATAATCCTAGAAATTTAAATGAACCCAACTAATTCGTAACATGGTCATTTTTAATGGATTGAGAATATTACCTGTGATATATCTAATTGTTATCGAAAAGCACAAATCTTAGGAAGTGGTGAGTGTAACTCTTGTATATTATGCTATGCATATATTATTAGTTTGTATATTAGCTTGTATTATTATATTAGTTTATATATTATACAGTAATGCTTTTCGAAACCGATGAACATGAAGTCATGGCTCTTATTGAAACATTGCGGAATGATAGTGCCATGGGTTGGGATGTTATCTCTTCCAGGTTTCTCTAAAGATATAAAAATTTTATTGACACACTTCTCACTTTCGTGTGTAATCTTAGCTTAAAATCTCGTGTCTTCCCGAAGCGTATTAAAAGAGCTGTTATCCACCCAATACATAAATCTGGAGATAGAAATTACGTTAATAACCATCGTCCCACATCTATTCTGTCTGCCATGTCCAAGATTCTTGAACGCATAATAAATGTAAGGCTAGTAAATTTTCTCGAAACCAAACATCTCTATTCGGCCAACCAATATGGATTTAAAAAACACCTTTCGACAACGGGTGCTGGTCATGCTTTAGTCACTGACATAATTCGGAGTCTACAAAAAGGCGACAAATGCCTCACCATCTTCTTAGATAAAATATATATATATTAGATACATACATATATATATATATAAATTAGAGTTACTAGGTGTTGGAGATGCTCAACTTTCTCTATTTCAATCGTACCTCGCAGACAGAAATCAGTGTGTTAGGATAAGTTTGTGCACAAGCTCCTATAGAAAAATTAAAAACGGTATCCCGCAGGGTAGTATTCTGGGTGCTAATCTGTTTCTAAAGTACATAAATAATTTTTCTTATGCAGATGACACTGCACTTATTTATTCCTCTAAAGAATGGAACACTACCTTTAGACTAGCGCAAAAAGGATTTGACGTAGTTTGTGAATGGTTACATTTAAATCGATTACCACTAAATGTCGATAAAACTAAACTCATTACGTTCGCAATTCGAAATTCATCACTTCCTCCAAATATATCAAATTTTAAAATACCTGCTGATAAAATAACGACACTAATACCTCCATTTACACATTAGAACGTTCTGACTCGCTACAATACCTTGGTGTAGTTTTAGACAAAAACCTAAATTTTCGTTAACATATTATCTCAATTACAACTATATTTTGTAAAGTTATGTATATATTTTCACAGTTGCGTTCTTTTGCAACTTCCGATGTCATGAAAATCCTATCCGATCATACTGCATTACCTCGTGGGGGGG
>PDGT01000007.1:4483193-4507154 GCA_003671415.1 Megathymus violae
GCAGCCAAGTAATTTCTTATACAGGTTGAACGGGCACAAAGGGCCATCCTTAAAATCGGTTTATCTACACCATTTCGCTTTCCAACAGTTGATCTTAACAGTACAGCTAAAGTTTTAACCGTGCGCCAATTATTTATTCTCAATACCGTTCTTGAATAGCACCGACTTAACTGTAACATATTATCCTCAATTAATGCCATCGATCGTAGTCATCCTGTGATTAATTATGCGACCATCAGAAAATCATACACTCAACGATTTCTTGTTATACGGGTCCTCATCTTTACAATCTGCTACATAAAAAACTAAACGTTTATCCACTTACCTCATACAAATGTAAAGAATCTACAACAGAATTCTTCTTTAGCATTAATTATGACACCACTGAATCTCTCCTTAAAATCGTAATTCTTAAATAAAGTATTAAATTGTAAATAATAAATAATATAATTATAATATAATTTTAAATAGTTATACTTATATCACTATTTACAATTATTTCTACCATATCCATTTTCCCACTAACTCATTGACGCTTGTTTGCATGCACGCCCTCTCTCTTACTCTCGCTCTCTCTCTCTCACACACACACACACACACACACAGATTATGGGCTCACGAGTATGCACGCATAAACATGCGCTCGCGGCCCTCGTAATGTAATTCTCAGTAACACTTACTTTCATTTTATATCAATAAGTTAGTTCAGTTCCGCTATTTAACTTTATCTTTTACGTTACCATGTTTTTATTAGACAAGTTTATTCCTCTTTTTACTTACATAAGTTCTCAATGCAACTTTTAAGTTGGTAAATTACTTGTAACTATTGTTGCGGTGAGCGCTGGTTTCCCGTGACATAGGTTTTTAACCTACTATGGGAACCAGCTTTCACAAATATTGTAGTTCTACACAGTTTTTTATATCACTTTATTGTGACACTCGTTTGTATTTGTGGTGAAAAATAAACGATTATTATTATTATTTTTGGTGTGTAAAACACGCTTAAGGCCTCTAAACTCAACGGTTCATACTATACATCAATCACATAAATGGGTTTAACTGAAGTTATATCCGCTAAAAATGCGCAGTGAACCTAACTATCACCAACTGGGAGTTACTGGGAGTTAGAGTGGGAGTACAACAAACCTGAAAACGAGACATGGTTAGTGTCGATGCATTAACGAGTCTCGCTGGAACAACATTGTAATAATTAGTCCAACGTACCGGCATAAGTACATACACATATACTAGTAACTCTATACACTAGTAAGAAGATCTAGGCGAAGATATCAGTGATTTTATAAACTATTCTAACTCGCACGTTTCTCTGAAATAAAAATGGTGAAATGAAATGAAATTATATTTTATTCGAAGTTGGTTTTTACAAACACTTTTAAAACGTCAAACTACGCCATCGCTCCAACAAATCCCTACCGTGACTGGTCTCGGAAGAAGAAGCGGCAAGAAACTCCCGAGGAGTTTTTTTCCTACTCACAGCTACAGAACGCACTTTAACTGACTTAATATGAAACTCATGTCCAAGCAGTCTTTCCAAGGTGATTTTTTTGTTACTTTTTAATAAAACGTAAATTTAGTGTTAGATACTATAATACATTATAGGTTTATACCTTTCGCGTAATTATTTGAACACATAGAGATATGTTATGGTAATAGTACATTTTTCTGTTAAATTAATATTAATTTACGTTACAAAAATTCGTGTGCACTGTTATATTAGAAAAGTGTAGTACACATTTCTCTCTAGAAAATGTTGACATAACATAAAATTAATACAGAACTATTTCATATTTCACGAAAAAGTCTTTCTATAGCTTTGAAATAACTTAATGCAGTAACAGGTATGATTGGATAGGTAGGTACATGAAGAAGTAAATCGTGTAAATTAATTATAACGGAAGTTATGTAATAATTGTATGCTACTACAAATCAATTACTAAATACCTACATACATGTTGATTTGGTCAGAATTGTGATGAAGAATAATTTAATTTTTTATGACCAATTAAAAATTGGCAAGTGAAAACAACTTATGTAATAATATTCAGAGTTATTTTGTAATCATATTTTGGTGATACGTTATTATTATCATTACGAAAGTATAAAAAAAATCGTCGCATATAACTTTAAATATCATTTCAAATATTAAAAACACAATTATTGTTATAGTTAAATTAGTAACCAATTTTGGTTGATTGAAAGGATAATCGAATGTTAATTGCTTGTTAAAATTATTTATATTTAGGTTGTGTCAGTTCTACGCAGACTACACACAGTTCGCCTGTCTCAAACTCGCGTAATTTATATTGACAAATGAATGACATTGCAAATTGGCAAATTGGGGACAATGTTCCAAATTTATTGTGATGTGCGTGTTGAATGATTGATCTTTACAAATGGTATATTGGCATTGCTTAAAACCTCCATAACAAGTATATTTTTAACACAAACATTTTTAGGTCTTATGCTCTTAAAGTATGCAAGGTAAAAACTTGACTATAGATTAAAAAAATAAATATAACATCAATTTCTATCCTAGTTACGCACTAATAAGTTAAAGGTAGTATTAATAATTTTCAATAATTTCATAATTTGTTAATAATAATTTTCCTTTCCAACCTCAAATTATAGCGCGTTTTCAAAAATATTTTAATATTTTTTACTATACTTTGATATTATGGGAAATTTATTTTTAAAATAAAAAAGGAAATATTCTTAACCAAAAATTTGCCCAAAGTTACGAAAATAATTGTTTTGTGATTTCCGTTCACTCTATGAATGCAGTCTTAGCTCATTTGAAGAGAGGAAAAGTTTTAGAAGACATTTTTACATTGCACCTTGTGACTATGACCACAAGTATTTTCCACATATTATTTCAAGAACATGGCTAGTAATATAATGCCACGTCATCTTTTTTCGTTTCTAATTTTACAACATTTTGATCCAAATCAACACTGCCTTTCGTTTTTCAGAATACTACTGGAGTTATCGCGCAATTATCGATCTACTAGACACATGCAATAATCGATTTTACTTTTTAAGCACCAAAGCTACGTGACGTTGAAGTGTTATTATAAAAACACCAAAATCTTAATATTCGCTAAAACAATAGAGTATTTACAAGATCATTCACGTATTTATTTATCTTGATTATTTATCTGTCACACTCCTTTTCTCCATAACTTCGAAATTTTATAAATCCCCCACCTTATTTCTGAAACTACTGAGATTACAAATTTAATAAAATACATAATATATAAGTTCTGCAATTAAAAAATTAGTAAAGTTCAGATTCTTCAAATCATCACAGAAGTGGAATGAATTCTGAATATATTTAAAGTACAGATACTTATCCCTCACAAATCTGATTTGGAATTGACCGGTTTTGAATAGTGGGATATAAAATATTATAAAGGCCGTGTCATTTTGCACTTTTTAGTATTAATTAGAGCGATTTTTTGCTGAGCAAAATACTCTGGGGAATAGTCTTGTTCAGTTCAAGCCTCAAAGGAATGTCTTGATAACGCGTCTGTTATATTAAATTACATTCTTTCATAAACGTCTATAATAAATATCCAAATAGAAATTTAGAAAACTTAGTTTTTGGTAATTTGCAAGAAAATCCCAAGAATTTTGTGAGTAACAATATATTCTCCGATTTGCTTGAGTGGAAGAATTTAGTTGTACTTAGCAGGAAGTCCAGGGATTTTCTTATCATTGATAAAGTAACTTTGCTGTGCAATATATTAACGAAGTGTTTTTTTCTGTATTAGGGGAATTTTCTTTCCTTGAATCTATACCATTCTCTCCAACTATTGGTGTATCTGTTCGCTCATCTCTCGCAAATCGCTTGGCTCTTGCTATTACCCTCGAAAAAATTAACGGTGAATTTTTTCACCTGATTCAAATTCAAAATTAAAAAAGAATAATTTAATCATTGAGGTATTTTGTAAATAAACTTATGCACTTAATTTTTTGCTTCTATTAGGTACTGTTTCGAAAAATCTGTAACTCACGTATTAACTTAGAAACTTACAGTAAAATAGAACTCCAAATCCCATAAAAGAACCTTTTGAAGGCGACATAAAGACGTAAACTTCTTGTTACTTGTAAACCATTATTACTTACATTATTTAATTTTTTTATAAAAATTGCTACTCTTTTGTTTATTGAACGAATATTTCACATAATAATAGTTTTATTTATTATTTATTTAATCTTTGTTATAAAGGTTTACAGAAAAGGATACAATGGGCGAACTGAATGCCTTAGGACATTCCCTACCAGTCAACAGTTCGGTAGGTGTTGCATAAACATATACTAATATATTCCTTTATCGTGGATATTATTGTATGAAATAATATATAATAAATTATGTAAACATATTAGTTATCATTGAAGTTACATTGTTGTTATTATATAATTGCTGAAAAACACGGTATTATTTATGTGCCAGAATCTTAAACCTAATTGTTTTATCTAAATAATTGAGAAACAAAGTATTATGTCTCCTATAGAGCAACATACTGAATTCCTTTAAATACGAAGGATAAGTACCATTTATAATTCAATATAAAATGATAGTCTAAATAATTAAAACATACTTTTGCACCAACCAACCCCGACTTGAATATAATTTTTTAATAAGCATGGTAGCGACATATGTAATATGATTTATATAATTTTTTTACATTTCTACACAAGTGAAGTTAACGGCAAATGTGTAAAATGAGACAAACATACCAATTTTTGTACTTCTGTAAAATAATAATTATAATCATAGATATTTTTTTATATTATATTTAAGATTGAGAAGTTGTTCCTATTCGTTTCGCGCTTTCTACACGGTGCGGCATAAACTTTCTTAGTTTCGAAAGTGTCGTTAACTCTTCGAAGTAAAGATTTTGCAATTCGCAGGTTGTACTCGTATGTTAGCAAAGTTAACACAAGTTCCTCACTAACTAATTCTCGCATGAAGTTTAATTAAGGTGTCCCCAGATGTGAATGGTCTTGACGGCACAGTCTTTTGTACTATGTGTAACTTGTGTACAGAACACGACATTCACGCTGAGTGAACAAAATTAATATCTTGAAGCGACGTCGTCTGCATTTGTGCCGATGTACCAAATTATTTAGCCCGGTGTGATCAAAACATTCGTTACGTAACATGGTATTTGACGCAGTGTCTGAAGCGTAATTTACCCTAACAAAATTTACAAATCAAATTTAATGTAAAATTAAAGTACCAAAAACCTCTGTAAATCTAAATCGAAAGTCGTATATATAAGAGATTCAAATAGTACGGATAATTATAGCAAAATACGGATTTAGTACAAATAGAACAAAATGGAAGTATACGGCGGTGAACCATTGTTATGACAGGGCGTTGAAAAACTTATCAGATTAATACATTCTTTGAGATAATAATAATAAAAAATTTGAAACTTATCTTAAATTGAACATTGTAATTACATTACTTATGATACAGGTAAAATTTATATTACCGTCTAATCTTTTTTAAATAAAAAAATGTTCGCACATATTTTGCAAGAGCTTGTGTAGTTTAAATAAAGTTTTAATGGTTTAACGTACACGTTTCTGATCAATTCAAGAAATGAGATATATACCAAATCTAATAAATGTTTTATGAGGTTTTTTCTAATTTACAAATGGGTATATTATCTAAATTCTATATAGTAGCATTCGCTTCCGGCTTCAAATAGGGTTAAAAAAAAATTTCTATTTAGTAATATCATTATGGCTCTAGTAACCCCTGAACATCCGATTAACATAACACACAAAACCGATGGTTTGGGCACAATAAAACATTTTTACGGAAGTGAAATCGAAAATCTGCATTATATAAAATACGTTGATTTTAACTGTAAAGAGTTCTCACGATTTTTGTGTTTTATACCGATATTTCGACTCAATTACATGGATCATGGTTACGGTAAACGGTAATGAGGAAAAACTCGTGACAGTTGTAACTTGACAGACATTAAAGACAGACAGATAAGCCTGTCAACTCTACGTCTATTTCGTTTTACGTTCTTACGTGCCGGATTACGTCAAATTCTAGCACTGACCTAATATTACATACTAATATTTATTTATTTATTTATTTTACAAACACATCTATCCTTACAGTTACAACCCAATACGATAGAGTGGCCTTATATAATACCTAATTACATACATACATTTAAACTTAAATATGTGGATATTTAGAAAAAATAAAAGTACTTAACTATTGTAACATAATAAAAATAACACTACCTTTGCAAAATCACTCTAATGACATGAAAATAAATCGAGCCTTTCATGAGCCTAATTGAGCACATTAATGGCTCGAGTGAGGGGTGATTTGGCGAACAAGTTAATTATATACTAATCACTATAATCAATATATAATCAATAAATTATATACTAATCACTGGATCACATGCTTGAAATAATTTAAATCCATATCCCCTATTAACATTTACAACATGTTCTTTCTTTCAATTGCTTCCCTACTAAATGTAGAATGGACTCGAATTCACCAGACATCACCCTGCTCACCCTGAACTCCACAGTCCTGCCACACATAAGTAAATCTGAACGTCAAGGGCAAAGAAATATAATTTCGTTTACAACAACATTTGTGTGTAAAATACAATTAAACTTTCAAAGTAGAGATATTAAAATTACCCCTTCTGCTACACGAGTCTGAAATGTACTTTGTTACTTTGCTCAAATTTGTTGCTGTCAACGATGAGACCTTCTTAATGAAATTTAACTTACCGTGCATGTTTTCAAAACAGTTATCGCTCCTAAACTAAATTATGTTGTTTACTTTGTGTAATCAATTAGGTTAATATTATCACAATGTACAAAACTTTCTGAATAATCACCCAGTTAATCAGTGTTGAAATTATCGACTTCGACAGGCTTCTTTTACCTAACCTTACGCACCTTGAATGGCTTTTTCTTATATAAGGTCATTAAACAGCTTCAATAGGACATATATCCTATAATTATCTTGAACCACTTGTTATAATAAGTCACATTAAAAATTAGGTTTACTGCATTGCACACTTTACGCTTGTAGAGAAAGAGTTAAAAATTGGCTTATAAATCTTGGTTATACAAAGACAATCACTGAAAGCACATTCATATGATTCAATTATACTACTTTATATACCTATCATTTTTTCCTATAATTACCTAAATAGCCGCATCATACACATTACATTAGATATAAATATTAAGTATCATACATAACTATTTCGTAACTTATGTTAACTTTGCATAGTTGATATGCGTTTTAAGATAAACTTGTATGTTAAACTACACTATACATATCATTTATCTGTATATGAAAAGGTGAATCTTAGCTTCCTGCAACAAAGAGAATCCTCGTATATTGTATTTGTTGGTTGCTGAATAAAATAAATAGTTTTTTCATGTATGTACTGGCGACTCGTTCGGGTTTAAAAATTAATTATTATACACATACACTTAATATAAAGCCTATATCCATCGGGAATGATGTAAATTTAAACCGGTAAAATATTTTTTTATATAGGTGCCGTTTTTCAGATTAACACCACATACACACAAACTCACAAAACTCGCATTGTCTCTTTATAAGTGAAAATTTGTGACTTCATAGAAAGAATATCATGTTTTGGTTCGCAATGGATCAGAGAAAAAATAAAAAAAAGGATGTATTCACTCACATTTCTCGGGAGCAGTAAAACCTTTGTGATCTACTGTTTTTTCATAATTTATCATGTTAAACAGTAGCCAACAGTTTAAACCGCACGAGAGACTCGACATCGAATCCTGCACCACTAATATGTCAAATTATGTGCATATTACAAATTAATTATCACTTGATTCGGTGAAGAAAAACATCGCGAGGAAACCTGCATACCTGAGACTTCTCCATAATCACCAGTGGCGGACAATGACCTCAAACCCTCTCACTGTAAGAGGAAACTCGGGCCCAGCAGCGGGACAATTATGGGTTGCAATGAATGATGAATAAATAAATATTATTACCATACAAACAAATCCTAACAATATTACGAAATTTTATATATATATATATATATATATATATATATTAATTTATTTAGTAGTATTAATTTTCTTGTCACTCGTATCTTGGATTTTCATATAGATATTTATGGTTAGTATTTAATATTTAAATTTTACAACCGTTTTTAACTTCGTTTTTAATTTCAAGCATTTCAAAATCTAAATAATTGATAATCTAAATAATTTCAAATTGTGGGTTTCCTGATAATTTTCGATTATGTATATAAGCAACGTACTTATTCACTGAGACCATTTTGTGGTAGATAAAATGAATCCCGCTTAAATCGGGGCACGTCAATAAACGCCGACAAAGGACCGCTGACACTATTTTGTATGTATGATTTATGATTGATCAGGTCGCGATCGGTAATCGGATAGGTAAATGCTAGTAACAATTTGTCTTTACATGCTTCAGAGGGCACTTACAACTTTCGGTTTCCTTTTGTTTTTTGTTCATATTATCTTTCTCCAATATTCAACATAAAAATTAATATTAAAATGATATGTAGGTGACTACCTAACTATGTACCTACCTACTTGGAACTATAAATAATACAAAAGAAGCTTCTATTGTTATTTACTATAAAAGTATATTTTGCGAATAAATACCAAAAATTGTAAAGAGTAAAGGGTTCAGTGAACCTTGTAAAGGAAATTAATTGGAACACTTGATTTTAATTATCCCATGCGCAGCCAAATTGAAAAAATTGGCACAGCAATGGAACGACAAATTTTCTGTGAATTTCCATGTTCTATCTAATTAATACCTATCGATTAAAAAAACAATAAGATCGTTTCAAAGAAATAAGATGTTTATAGAACATATTTTTAAGATCTCTTATATAAATAATTAAAATAATTAATTAAAATAATTAAATGTAAAATATATTGACAACATTGCTAGCCCTATTACTTCTGTCAATCTGAGAGACGTCTCAAGGCCCGTTGACGAACTATTTACACGAGGTATGGCTCAATTAGCAAAGGTCTAATCTAAGTAACGTAGCCACTGCGATCCATGAAACCGAATTCAAGCATGGCTAGAGAGTTGTTTGAGGTATTATAAACGATTTGCTACATTCAAATCTTTTAAAAAGAGTCCTTCAAAAATTTATCGCGTAATCCCGAATATATTCCGTATTCACTGACACTTTTCAATTGTACCAGTGGTCGCCGAACGGACGAAATTAGATTCGTTAAAGCCGAAATATTTTTTTTTATTTGACCCTTAGTGAGGTTCTTTTGTCAAAGAATATAACTTTTATAATCATAGAATACAATTTCTTGAATTTTGTTCTATTAAGTGAGCGTGTGCAAATAAATCTTTATGCAATCATTTCCGATTTATTTTAATAATACGAACGATCGATGGGGAAAACGATGTGATTGACGACCTGGTTGAGCCATATTTAAGAAACAATAACACGTTTTTTGACATTTTCTCAGGTTTCGCTAAGACTACGCAGTAAATTTGCCTATACTTTTCGTATTAAATAAAATTATTATTATTTTATGTATTAAAGTTTCATAGTTTATATAAGTTTGTTTCTTTAATAATCTCAATGTCTAACATCATATCTTCATAGTTTAATTTAGTGTGACGTTCCGGTTCTATACATTTAATATGATTTGATTTTCGGGTTAGCGTAACTTACTATTTCCTTTAAAAACGGTATAAATAGAATAAGAATCGACTTGGCAAGGGGGAAATAGCGCCCCTCTTCCCTAAGGGGGTCGCCTCAGATGAAGGCTTAGAGGCCAAAAGGCCAAAGCCAACTTCGGATGGTGTTTAGTGGGTAGGCCCCTAGGTTTTTCGGGACTCCCACATAACCAGCGCAGCCGGCTTCGCTGGTATGCTAAGAGCATTCACCACCCCCCTCCCGCGCTTTTTCGGAGGGTAGACATTTTTCCAATTGACTGGGCGCAAAAAATAAAAAATGAACTTGGCAAGGGCATTGTTGAATTAAGTGTAGAAGGAACAACTGTACGCGTGCTCTAATAAACAGTTAATTAATTGTTACGTCTGACTTAATTTCTACCGACCCAACCTGGGGTCTAAATATGTAAATTTCTTACAGACTTTTTCTACATTTTCAGCTGTTTCAATACGGATCAATATGTATTTGACTATGACAGACATATGTAAATGATCCGCATTCTGTATTTCACTCGGAATTAAAAATATCCAAATAACCCTCTCAACATTCACTTCGTTAATTTTTTGACCCCAACAATAATATTTTCTTTATATAATATGTATCAGTTTTTTTTTATTTATAGCACTAGCTCGATGATAGAAACCAAATAAAAAAATATGAAAATACGTCGACAAACAGAGAGAAAAAAAAGATGCTGAACTGTCTGAACGATGCTGTCTTTGCCTAATTATACATATGTAGAGAATTTTTTGTTTGTAAAAAACATAACCTAAACTAGTATCGATTGAGGGTTCAATACCTGCTTGGCTCACTACCACCCTCGTAAATGTTTTAACGTGTTTAACAATTTTGTATACCAGTAGATGTGATAACAAACAACAAAGTTCGTGTCGACCTTCATGTCAAACGAAGATTTCGGATTATAAAATTGCTTTGTCCCCTGTCAAACTGAATTTGCTACCAAAAGTATCTTGAACTTCCCGGTTTTAGTGTCGTCGACTCGCTTGCAAATTGCGGCACAAATTTTGATTTCAGTACCATTGTCCAATTCGACGGAGCGGGTACAACCATCTCAACCTATTTTTGCTTGAAGCAGATTTCAGTGGTAGTGAAAAATTTCAAAAGTGGCTCCCAGATTTGAAGGTTACTTTTAGTCTTCTGCGCCGATTATTGTCCTTTGTAGTCGTCAAGCATCGTTGAAGGACTGCGGGTGATATAAAGACCTACGAAACTTGATTTGACCGCTAATATCTCCACCAATCCACGTGTATGCTTCGAGACCTCTGAGATTACGAGTAGTAGCCTGTGTAGACTAACATAAATTTTAAATTCCGATGCGACACATGTATGTCTTTATCTTCTCACAAAGCGATTAACTGTTGCCTTGGGATTTTCCAACAGTAATAAGCGTAGAGTGAGAATTATTATCGCACATAATTTTACATACCTATCTGGAATAACTTGCTTAGTTTTATAATTTATTTTATTATTGATATTATATAATTTTTATTTATTTGCTACAACTCAAGACGTCTAACCTGGAGCGACTGTTAAATAACTTCGGAAATTAGCACTTTTATAGCATACAGCTGATTGACGAGCTGTCACTTTTTTGTATGAACTTGAATTGAGTTAAAACATTAGTTTCTTCCAGCAATTGGATCTGTTTCCGCGGATTAGAAGACAAAAATTATTAAGGACGTTTAAGAAGTTAGTATTAATGAGAACGAAAGATACATCGAATAATGTAGTGACTGCGGCATATAATGCTATTGGTAAAAATATATATAATTTCATTCAAAATATTTTAAAAATATTAACGATTTAATAATTAAAATCATCCTCTAAATCTGATAGTCCTGTAAGGTGGCAAATTTTAAACCATAGCCTGTATATTTACTTCTAATAGGTATTGTTTACTCACACACCGCTGTTAATATTCACTGTGATATTCATCGATATATCTACTGTTGTACAAGTCTTGTGATTCATTCAATTAGACTATATTATGAAGTAGTGTATGATTGCATAATACACATTACTACCTTTAAAAAAACGAAATAAATTGACTATATGTTCATGTTAGCACATATGTATATGAAATTGTAGTCATCATTATCATTACAACCTATACGATCCCACGGATGGGCTTGGTCCTTCTCGCACAATGGGAGAGTATGAAGTACCCGAGCGCGCGGGTCGCACTTTAATTTCAGGTACATGTAACATATTAATGCCTAAGACAATATAGTTTTAACTTGGATTAAAAGTTTTTGCTATATCTCACCGAATGAGAGGTGACGTTCATGTATGAGACTTGTTGTCAAGCGTTATATGCAAAGATTAGTTTTCAGTTTAGGAACATATAGAGTTGGTACTCACATCGTTGGGAGTCTGTTTTGTGCGGTGATTTCTTGTCCCGCACCATGTTGACAAGCGGCGGCTTGGTCGACTCGCTTCGGAACGTGTTGTGCGGACTGCGAAAGATCGGTCAAACGCGGCCGCGCTCAACTGTTACTCCGATAACGACAGATATCTGAAACAAGAAAGACGCTTTATTGTTAAACCAGCTAACGTTAACAAAACTACGTAGAACTTTTTAGTTTTTATATCACAATGACATCTTGGCAAACGAAGCATAAGCGGCCCAAAGACCAGAGTGACGGCCTGAAGAAGAACAACGGGTATTCGTTGAATCCAAAGACAGGTCAGAGTGGCACAAGTTAGGGGAGGCCTATGTCCAACAGTGCACTTCAAAGTGTTAATGGATATATTCAGTAAAGTAATTAAAAAACTACGATATCTTATAAATTCAGTTAAAATACAATAATTAAATTAAGTGTATATAACTAGACCCTTTGGTACAGCACCCGAAACGCTGGCAGCGTTACCTCATAATACTTAAACGATATTAAAATTTTGATAATACATAATAAATTTTAGAGATATTATGTGTGTATTATCTGTCTTCGATGCGAACACTAGAAATTGAAGAATTTGAAGAAATAGCCATAGCTGAGTGTATGATTGTAATTAGTAAGTTAAAATCGGCGCTAAGTATAAAATGTAATACAAATTAATTTGCTAGTAGAAAAGTCTGCACTCACCTGTAGCTTTTTCTAACTCGAAAGAACTTTTTCGTTCTCGGGACTAGGATGGATCCAAAGTTAAAATTTAAGTAAGCTGCATGTTACAGGGTTATTTAGATTTTTTCTATAGTAATAGTAAAATTGTAATAAAGCAGACATTTTTTTCTGTTATTTCAATATTTGTTATCGATATAGAACTCAAACTATTTTCTATCAGGTTTGCCATCTGTTAGGTATTACGCATACAATACTGAGCGTATTCAAATGACTCTTGCCTAATACGTAACTTACGTAATCGGTCGATATCTGGATACTTTGCGTCCTGAGAAAACACCTTATTTCCGTGGCATAAGAAATTAATTATTGTAGAAGGTCTGAAACTAAGTACTTAACTAAAACGGTAATCATTGAAATATTGCTTTTCAGGAATTATTTCAATATATTATTATTGCATAGAACAAAGAAAATATATATCTAAAACATTAAAAAGGCAAATATAAATATTATTAAATACCTGATAAAAATGAATACTGTTTGGGTGTAAATGTTATTAAGAAAAAAGTATTTATTTATTTATTTATTTATTTATGATACAGAAAACAGAATACAATCAGTACAAACAAACAAAATAATATGATAAAATGAAGAGCTAGATCTTAGGTATGTGTACACTTCTTGACCGAGAAATTCTCAAAGCAACAGCAAAAGTATAATATCAGTATGAAATTTATTTTAAATATTAGGTATAATGTACATAGTGACTAATCAGTCCTGCTAAGGATAGCTAAGACTTGTCTTTTAAATTTAGAAATATTGTTATTATATATATCTAGACTGTTATTATTTTTAGTGATTATATCATTATATAGGCGACACATTCTGGCAATAGGGTTATAATAAGAAGTTTTATTGGTGTACAACTTTAATGAAAAATGAAAATAAATTTTAACGAAGAAAGTTCTGGGTGCTATTTGAATAATAAATATAATATTAAATTATAATGCACTGTATAATCCTTAAAAAATAATTGACTTATTACATTACTTGTATCTGTAAGTAGAATACGTATTTTAATTTTAAATTCAAATGTACGGCTTTAAGATCGAACGCACGTAACAATAAATATAAAAGAATTACGTTCGAAAATACCTCAACTTCCTCCCAACATATTCTGTTGTATGCATAGCTTAAGCAGAGCGAGTTGAATTCTGATCCACTGGATTGCAGGTTGAACAGGCATTCAAGGATGGAGTTGCAGCCAATAAATAGTTTAGTTGGCGTAAACTTCTACAAGACTTCAAGTTAACTACTTCGAAAATTAATATCGTGTATTTAATATCACGTTGCTTTTGAACTAACGTACCTTAAATACGAGAAGATATGTAGAAGTACGCTTCATAATGTTGTTTTCAGTGGTAAAGTTTAGGTCACTTCTTGTGATTGAAGAAGCTTGAAACATTTTCTATGACGCTGCTCTAATACATCTCGATGGAGGAGATATTGCTCAACCAAGCGTCTTTAGTCGTAACTAAAAGTAAATTGTTAGGTATATTATGTATATAAAAACTAGAACCAACTTAAAGTCCGCGCGTGAGCCTTTACGCTTTTGTTTATTTTTTAAATATTAGAATAAAATTTACCGTCCATCCATCAACTACCGACCGCGCCAGAAGTTAATTAACTTGATTGATCTCAGAATCTGATTTTTTATCACCGCCGGAATACTAATAAATGTGCCACGAGGTAAGTGACTTTATATGGACAGTCGTAGTAGCTATTAAAAACAATAAAGGCGTGTTGCCGGCCAAGAAAAAAGCGGAGAAACCATTTGGACTGACATGAACCGGCTCATATTATGTTAATTAGTAAAATATTGTGAATTTGATGCAATAAATTTTCAGGATACAATTGAGACTAACATATAATACATGTAATTTTGATTATTGTTGTAATTCTAATAGTTCAAGAAGAACTGGAATTTAACAACGCAATTCTATTTTGAATAAATTCAGGTCGCGCGTTAATCAAGACTGTGTAAACATAATACTATATTTAGACCTTTCTTTTATCATGGAAATGTAGAGTAATGCAAGTATACCATTTGAATGAGCAAGTTAACTATTGATTGAAAACAATTGGGATCGCGCGCAGTTTCCTTAGGAATAATTAAATAAATTTCTGTACATTTAAATTAACTGATTTGAAATAAGGTCCACAACATCACATACGTTCAGTCTAAGGATTACAATAGTCGCATTTTGTTTAAAACACTTCATATACTATGATTATTATATTTAACAACCAAATTGTTTATTTACCTAAACTAATATTTGTGCACATTACAAACACGTACAAGGTAATAAAAAAATCCTTATTGGAATTTTACATTGGTACAAGTAATCCGCTTCCGCTTCGCTTCGATGAACCTTTTTCTTTGTACAAATTTACTTTTTTGTTTATTTTTCTGTATCCTTCGCGTAATCCTCGACAATAGATCAATTTATAAGACTGAAAAGTATCCTAGGTAGACCCTATCTAAATCTGTTCAGTGTTTTGCGCATCATGACTTAATGGACAGACACACATAAATTACAAAAAATATGGTTTGGCCTCTAAGTACAGCGACAATAAACCTTCTACTACTAAATGTACGGATTCGGCCCCATTACAGTTTAATTATCAGCATAAAACAGAAAAAGCTGTAAAATTTATAAGTAGTTTCTTTTTAAAAGAAACGTTGTCTCTGCAATTGTAATTAATATAATAAATTATAATTATTCTTCGACGGAGATTTTTAACTAAAATAACCTCGTATGTTCAAACCGCTTTAAGTAATATACAAGTACATAATTTTACAACGGTTAACCGAGCCTAGCGAGTTATTGGAGCGAGAGATTTCATTAACCTTCCGGGAAATGATCAAAGCTATTTAGAAGGATGCTGCTCCGTGAACCGAACGGACTGTATCAGTATCAACGAACTTAACACGTAAATAAATGACGTCATTCACTACAACCGATATCGTCCCACTGCTGGGCTCGGGTCTCCTCTCACAATGAGAGGCGTTAAATCCATATTCCGCCACGTTGGGCAACTTCACACACCTATGACAACATTATGGGGAACTCTCACGTGTGCAGGTTTCTTCACGATGTTTTCATTTCACGAAATCAATGACAATTATTTTGTAAAATGCACATAATTTGAAAAATAGATATGCGTTTTACGCATGATGTTATTTATTGAATGTAATTACTTAATATGATACCAGAAGTGCCCATAGTCCCGTTGGCTCATGTCAATAATGTTGGAAATGGTCAACCGGTTTAAGAAACTTTTAGTGCAGTCAATATTTGGGTAGTTGATTGAAGTAAAATATTATGTTTCCGTGCTTCGGAGGGCACGTTTTGGGACTTGTCCTGGTTGTTATCGGTAGATAGCAGCGTTAGATAACAGGTCGAAGTAAGCCGAGCGCTCTGACAACTAGCGATATTCAAGTTGGCCATAAATCGCAATGGAGCAGTGTAATGGATTACGCTCTATGCCTCTCTAAATATTAGGGTAGTCTCGGTTACTTAGTATGTAATCTGCAGTGGGCTAATGGATTAAATTAATTGGTCATTATTTGTCATTAGGTAACAAATATTAATTTACGTAATTCTATAATTGTCCCATCGCTGAACTCGAGTTTTCTCTTACAAAAATAAAGAAGGCCACAGTCCGGCACCACCGCCAAATAGGGATTAGGAGACTTCACATACCTTTAGCAACATGATGGAGATAGATGTCTAAAGAATGCAAATTTCCTCATGATTTTTCCTTAATAGAATCAAGTGGTAATTAATCTCTAATACATAAATATGTGAAAAATGTCATATTCCCCATTTTTATACAATAATTGAACCCATAAATTATGGGTGATTTGGGAAAATTTGTTTTGTGAGTACGCGAGATTGTTTATTTCCCTCCAAACCCGTTATTTGATATTCTTGTTCAGTGCAAAATATTAATAAAAACATTTTATCAAATTGACAGTCACTACTAAAATTTAAACATAAAAGAAAAGGACTGTAATTTTTGGATTTTTTTTAACATATAGATAACTACCATTCTGCTAACGAATTTACAATCGTTAACTCAAAATACTTTATGTAAGAAAAATGTAATGGCTCGTACATGGCGCGGTCGATACTCGAAAGAGAGATAGTTTTAATCGAATCGTTAAGGTCCATGCAGACATTTACATAGTATAATTTAAGGGTTTCACATAATATACTCCAAGTAATAATATTAAATTCAGCGACTGATAGTTAAATCAGAACAACTTACAATTGAAATGAACTAATAATAAAAATCCGTAAATATTATTGTTAAGACATAGTATATAACAACCAAATACCGTGATAATTAAGGAATTATAAAAAAAGTATTCATGAACCACATCTTTCAGCAATTAAGTAAACACGTCTGTCTATGTTACGTTATTTTTATGAAAATTATTTTCCCTGTTAAATGTAGTAAATTTATATAGAATATCCTTGTTAAAAAATACTATCAATTTATTTAACAAAGCGGGGAGTATCCACGTACTATTTTGTTTTTTCTTCTACACCCGAGCTTTCCGACGTTGCTATTAGCAGCGTATTCGGAGGGTATTTGTAAAACAAATCTATTTCAAAGTTTATCCCCGAATTTCCCATAACTACTGTACCTATTTCTTTTGTAAGGACTTCAGAAAAACCGTTTCGTTCAGTAATATCTTTTTTACGTTAAAGTTTAAAAAATTACAGACTTGCGATTAAAGTAACGACGCATGTCTCTCGTATAACTGAATAAATTTTATTGCTTCGACGATTCAAAGTCGCCCTTAACAGATAAAAAGTTTCGGCAGCTTACGTTTTATCGCTAGATACTTAAATATCGTTAATAAATCACGTTTACAACGCATAAAAATTAATCTCATATCATGTGTACTTTTCGTGGTTGTGTAACATTTTATACGCCCATGCTATTGGCTATTGCGTCCCGCGTTTTGACTCTGGGTCTAGGCACCGTCAATAACAGCAGATTACTGCAAGTTACGAAACTTGTGTAACGTACTTTTATATGTATTACCTACAATATCTAAATCTCGAAGTGCTACTAGCCCAACGACGGCCCATGCGAATCGTGTTTTGACTCTTTCTATTTTGCTCCGTTTTGCGGGCTTCTTTTGCGGCTTTAGTTATTTATGTTTAAACAATCGCGACCTTGCACTTTAAGCTGTCGATAATGATTTAAACTCTTCGCTTTGACGTCCGTGACAAGCGTAACGCGATTCATAAATTTCCCAATGCGTAATGCTGACCTCGACCACCTACTCACTTTGTATTGTGAGTCATTTATACAATAATCTGTGGTGACATATTTATATAATAATCTGTAGTGATTGTCAGTCTGTACTTTCTATTTTTTTTTTTTGTCAAAGTTCGTAATTAATTATCGTTTTATGACTCGCTGACATCAATTAGATCAGTTTGAAATTTTTTTTCTCTCTGTATGTCCCGTTATAACTCAAGAACGGCTTCACCGAACTTCATGAAAATTGGTAAGTAGTGGGAACACGTGAGTGCACAGATGATATACATAAATACATGCTATATACATAAAATATCCGTAAACCGATGTGTAATTAAGACAAAAAACATACATTTTCAATAATAATGTCTATATAATTAATTGTTCAACCCGATCGAAGTCAGAGGAGGCCGCTAGTTTTAGATAAAATTATAATCTTACTCAAACGCTTGTAAGCATGTGTAAGCGTAGTTTACGATATTGTTTGTCCGTATTCGACGTAATTACTCAATATAAGGTACTGACTTAAACATCGCTGTGACTGATTCATTTGTTGTCGCCATTGTGCATAATAAATTAAATTCAGTCAAGATTTTATTTATTTTCTATTTTAGGATTCATTACCCGTTCCTACGTAGAATATATAACATTATGTATAAATAATAATTACTAATCTTAAAATATATTTAAATATCTACAGACAACTTAAACGATAATAAAACAAGCAATTTATTTAATAAGTTGATTATGTATGTATTATTTTAGCGTTAAATTATTTTATATCTAATTGTAATTCATAATATTATGAAATATCTCTGATTTGACAACTTTGATGATTATATGTTAGTAGTAGCAAATGCCCTCGCTTCGCTTTGGAAAAACTACCTTACATTTAAAAATTGTATCTGCATTTTTCTGGTTTTTCTAGTTCTATGAATTACAAATTACAATATTAATTTATGACTTTTTTATTTATGGACGGATTGCAAGGAAACAAACTTTAAGTTTAAGTGACGCTAGTCACGACACTACTCTATGAATAAAAGACGCGTAATGATAAATAAATTCGTAGCAGTATCGGCAGCAGACGTCTTCAATCATCTTACGATAAAAGTAGCGATGTTGGCGGCGTTAAATTACTCGTTGTTCTTATTGTAACCATCCAAATTTGAATCAACTGATGAAATTTGAACAAGCGAAATTGTCGTGTTTAAAGTTTATACCACACGCATAATGTATGAATCGTAGTTCTTGGCGGTCAATAGTTTCTGCATCGTCTAATAGTAGACCTCTATGAATTTATATAATATAGATATAATAATAAAAAACGTTTACCCACTCCCACCCCTGGATTAGGATTCTCTGTGATACAGGTGGCATGGACGAGCACAAATATGACATCACAAACAACCACGACGTGTCTGCCCCGGCCGGGAATCGAACCAGGTACCCCTTGTTCGGCGGAAAGGGTCTCTACTGATGTACCGTCGACCGGTTACATTCTAAATTCTAGTTAATGTCTTGAAAATCCAAATCAAGTCCAACAATGAATATGTTGTATATTCTTGCAATAATAATGTTGTCTGTGCATTCCCTTGCTTCTTTTACTCCGCTAACTATAGTTAAGGGCGAACAGTATGCCAAGTACCCTATAAATAAAGACCCATAGGAATTTCCAAATTGTTATGACATAAATTTGTACGATAAAATAATTTAGGTGAACACTTAAATGTACTTATTTATATTTAAAGAACATCAGTAAAGAAAGCGACTATCGGAAGTTGTGTCAGGAGTGTCTTTGAATGATAATAGCAATACTTGATACTAAAATAATCTTTTACTAAACGTATCGTTCGCTTTTCTGTCTAGTATCGAATGCCCCCACATTCCATCACCACCGACCACGACAATGTCCTTCTTGGCTGTTTTATTTGTACCCATAAAATGTTACGCCATCACTCGATGAGTGCTATTTCCGTGTTCTTCGTTTGTATGCCCCTTTAGCACCGCTTAATAGAACACATTAACTAGTCACAGAAGATTTTGTGAACAGATGAAATTACAGGGGTCGATGCCACTCAACCAGGTAAATTCTCAAAACAAATTTTGGAACCAATGCAACCGTTATTATAGAACTTGATCTTGTATCAATGTGAGTAAAAATGGACGAGCACAAAATTAGTGTTGGAGTACAGACAAAATGAATTTTATTTAATATCAGTTTCGAAGTAACTTACTTCAATGAAATAACTAAGTATTAAATATATTTTTTAATACTTCACGTTTTTGTAAAGTAATGTAATGAACTGATAAAAATGTAAATACTCACATTTAAAAATGCATTTAAAAGTATAAAATAATTTATCTTAGTCTAAATACAGATTCAAAACTCCATAGTATATATACTATAAAATATAATTGATGAATATTAATAGTACACTTCAAATTTTTAGTCTCTGTATAGGTATATGTAGTGTCTATTAACGAAGTAAGAAGGACTTCTGGGATACATTTCATACCGTTCACAATCGCGCTAACTAAATTTTTTTCATTTTATTTTTAAATTTTCAATTATATTCAAAATTTAATGTACCTTACCGAGCAATACGTTGGTCAAATCAATTATAAAGTTTCAATCCAATGGGATCTTCAAAATAGCAAGTAAAAAAACCATAATTTTCTTTTACATAAAATAAGTTAATGCGAGTGGGAATGTTGTCAAACATTCCCACCTGACGGTAAGTGGGTATGATTTTTAATATGTTGAACGCACTAACTCATATGAGCCTATTCACTCTCCTCTTGAACACTCCCTCGTCATAAGTAGGCGGTGATACCGACGCGGGCAAGTCATTAATTTAGTATAAACGCTGCATAGAGAATGCTGGCTATTGAATATTCATCTGTTTTCTAAGACGAAACTTATCACAATAACAATAATAACAACAGAAACCTCAAAATTGAACTAAACATTTGCTAGAATATAATAGAACCTTTGTATCCCTACTTATTACCCGCTCTAAGACTCAATAATGTTATCGCATCAGACTCAAGGTAACGTCGAACCGAGTCATCGTTCATAAAGGAACGACAGCGCTATCTGTTTGGCACAACGTGGGGTCAAATCGTGGAGATTTGTCTTATGAAATATTCATGGAAAGATACTGCGCGCTGAACTTGCTGTGAACCTAAATAATTCTTTTACCTTGTGTACAGATAACTTTCATTTTAAATTAACAGTGGCGATCGCAGCCAAACATTTAGGCGACGGAGTCATATTATTCACCAATTAATCTATAAATGGGTATTATACTAAAATAAGTTTAATAAATTGGACTTATTAGGAAAAAAAACTCATAAGCTTATGTCCAATTTTGTTAAGGTTATTAACACTTATTTTTGGAATTGTCCAAATTTTATATTTATATATTGATAAATTATTATAACACACAGGCGACTTGAACATTCTGCGCATTATTGGGAATCTCGATATTTTTTATTCCCTTTTACAATTGTCCAGGTAGCGGAGATTTAAGGGACGCACTGATGTAATCGCGCACCGACGTTTACGCAAGTAAGGGTTTTACTATGAAAGGACTATTGAGAACAATTTTTTTTGTTTTTTATAAATAAACTCTCGCGTTACACTAAGAGTTCCTATGGCTCTTTATATAAATCAAATGAAAATATATAAGGAAAAAATCCTATTTATTGTTACCTTAAAGATTAACAAGTATAAATAATATCTATTTACATAAAAATAATTTGAAGGCTACTCCATAAAATTAAAATTAATAAACCAATGTTTTCATGTCCTCGCTATCCAAAAATCTGCAATAAACGTTTCATTTTAGGGGGGAAACCGATAAAATTATCCCGTTGACTTAAGTATTCCGATCGTAAAAGTATTTCATTAGGTAACTATTTCCTAGTATCGACCCGCAGATCATTATGGCATATCTTTCTTGTTAAGAAGCTCCACATTACATTTATAGACATTCATTAGAAGGCTACGTTTTGATTCATTAAGTATTCAAGGGGCATTATTATCACAATTCATTATTCTCCGACCCTGGATCTGCGAAACCTTTCACAATGATAATGTTTAGGACTTTTGTTTTACTATATGTGTCAAGTTCTAGCTAGTATCAAATAAATGTAGATAGGTCATAGATGTGTTACCCCCGAGGTCTGACGTCGCGCCTTCTATTGGTCAGCAACGCCCATAGAAATACATCAATGGTATTACATTACCGGCCAAAGAATAAGCGGGATATTCCAGTTTTTTTTTTAATAACGCTTCGTCAATTCACGGTTGATTCTAAAAAGAGAGTTTGTTAGGCAAGTAATGAATCCTTCCACAATCTATGAGTACCTTCGGGGTTAAACTGACTGGAACAGAACCCAGTGAGGTACCGGAGGGAGTATTCACCATTACCTCGTCGATCATTGTTGTTGATTGCTTTGCGGAACAGTGTTTGAGGTTTTACGGCATACAAAAGCGTTTGAAAAATCTTAGCAACTGCTATCTAATCTCTAAGCTAAGTGAATAGGAACATCGAATCATTGCTTAATTCATCTGTGCTCTAGAGCCGATGGAAAACGAAACCAACAAAAATAAACCTCCTTCCTTCGAAACTACTGAGCCAGAAATTTTAAAAAAGAAGGAGTAAACTTCGCACTTACAGTTTACAGAAACTCATGTTAAATATTGTAAGCCTTTAATTTTTGTGAATACATTTTTAGGGCAGATACTATTCTATGCCAGATTCAGACGTGACTGTTTCTATATTAAAAATTTGTGATGTGTCCTTTTTTGAAAAAAAGGAAAGAAAAAGAAACATAACATTTATTTAGCTATAAAATACATACTATATTACAATACAATACTGAAACAATACAGTGTTAATATAAGAATAAAACTATGAATGTATCCACAATTAGTAATTACAATTGCGGTACCTAATGAATGACGGCGAAATCGGGTTCCAGTCTTCCAGTCAGCAGAGAGGCTATTTCTCAGGACGCTTAATGGTGACGGTATATATATATATATATATATATTTTTTTTTTTTTTGCGCCCAGAGATGGTAAGTGGGCTACCCTCCGGAAAAGCGCGGGAGGGGGGTGGTGAATGCTCCTAGCATACCAGGCAGCCGGCTGCTCTGGTTATGTGGGACTCCCGCAGCCCTACCCACTAAACACCACTCGTTGGCTTTGGCCTTGTGGCCTCTAAGCCTTCATCGGTTGCGACCCATCCTTAGAGAAGGATAGGGTGCTAGCGGCACTCCCGAGGGAGCGTCCGCTTGATATTAACACAGAAGGTGTTGTCGGATGGTGAGACTATGCGGCGTCTTAAGGACGCTACTAACTGATATTGTTGGAATTCTTGACTGTGGCCGCCAGACGGCGGTCCAAGTCAGAAGATAACTTGTCGGGGGGATTGGTGAGAGCGTTTCTTGGCCGCCTGATTTGGCGGCCTGAAAGACTAGGGGCGGTGTAGTCCGCTGTCTGTCTGATAAGGGGATTACTATGTTTCTCTGAGGATTTAAAGAATAATGTGCTATAATCTTTGAAGAATTTTTGGATTGTCGGAAGCTGGAGATCGAAGTGCAGGTCGGCGTTCCTCACGCACCAGTGGGCGTTGGTTGCTCGCCTGCAAAAAATATTCTGGACAACTTGGATGGGATGAAGGATTTTGGGATCGGCGTGTGCGAAAACAGGGGCGGCGTATGACATCACCGGCCGTATGCAAACCTTATAGAGCGTTC
>PDGT01000007.1:4508416-4537724 GCA_003671415.1 Megathymus violae
GAAACGAATACTTATTTGATGCCAACACAAAATGACACTAATAAGGCAACAATTAAGTCGCGGTCGATGCGGTATCGACGACACAGTAATGCAGTCGAAAAATAAGATGACTTACTCGAGAGTATGTCGGAGGGGTCCGTCTGCTACGGGAGCAGAAACGGAAGTTCGACGTTGTGACGGTATACTGTTTTACGTCTATTTATACATACAAAAATTATAAATATATAGAAAGCTTAATCGGTCTGGCATTGTGACCCACGCAAGGTTAGATATATTTGAACCTATTAATGTTTAACCGACAAATTTTTAAAGGAGACTTCCCGTTTGGTGCTACTTAAATTTGAAGAAAAAATACCATCTTTAAGAGTGAAAAAATTAGGAGATGATACCAAGTAATTCACCTCTGTCAAATTGAAGTTTTTTCGTTAACACATTTATATACTTGTTGTTTAGTATATACATTAGTAACAATTTGCTAGCGAGGAGAAGTTACGTTCCCGATAGTTTGTAATAGATTTGACGCTAATAATTTTGCCGCTTTGGATAAACCCTAGTTACTAGGATAAACCCACTGTTATAGGATAATTAGAATACTGATTTAGCAGTTTCTCGCCGCGCTTGCGTTCATGATACAAAATTTGCATGCCTTTACCGTGAACACCGTAACTATACTCTTCGCAAACGGATGTAATGAGATTATATGGCACGTAGTACCATTACCGAGGAAAATGCTCCTACTTATATGAAGATTTAGATAAACCAGGACCAATAATAGTACCTTCAAGTTGAAATGAAAGAAATTGAACTGTTGTAAGGTCCATGATGTTACCGCGATTGGATTCATATTTTGTTGGCTTTTCTGAGACTGTTAACACTGGAGCATAAAAATAAAGAAAGTGGATATAACGCATGTAGACCTTAAGGGGTACAGCAGATACAGAATGGATGGGGTGTTGGCGTGTGAAGAATGTAGAATATTGGATGTTTGTTTAGATTATAAAGAGAGACAATATAGGGAAGTGAGGATTATGTTTTAGTATATTACTAACAGGCTACCCTCGCGTCGTCTCAGAAAAACTACGCATTACGCTTAGAAATAATACCTGCACTGTTTTAGGACTGTTTTTTCTCATTCTATGAATTAGAAATTTATTAATTTATAAGGTTTTTATTTATGGACGGATTTCAATAAACGAATTTTAAATATTAAGTGTTGCTTCCTGCAGTAGATTAGTGAAAAGTATACCGAAATCGGTTAAGCTGTTTCTGAGATCGTTACCCATGCCACCGAAAGAGCGAGATGTAAACTCTGGAGCGAGAGTGTCATTGCCATGTCCCTTTATCCCTTTCATGGACATAAATTACCGGGGCCAGTTTGAAAGTCTCGTAATAGGTTTCGGACTCAAACCGGCCGAAGCAAGCAAAACATGGCCAGATGAGAACATAATTTCATACCTAACCTTACTTTATATGGTATACCCGTGCTACACCCGATATAATCGCTGATTACTTTTATAATATGTTTTTTAATTTATTTCATGATGTCACACGACTAAACCTTTCTCGTAAATCAGTCTATGTATTCAGACACAGAGATCGAGAATTTGTTTTATACTATACAGCCTAAATCCATTCGGAATAATGCACCTTACACATGATAACAGAATTTATTACCCTCAACTCCGCATACACAAACTCATAAAATTCGACCTCCCTCTAGATAACACTAGTATAGATAATATAGATCGGTACCAGACAAAGGATATGTACAAGCAAAGTTCGAAATAAATTGTTGTATGCAAATTCTATTAATTGCTTAGCACACATCGTATTTTATGTCGTAAATATGTTAGTGATGATTATAGAAAAGGATATTACGTAGATAAATCCAATGCCGTCTAAAAACAATACCTTTTTTTTTCATCAAAATAGGTGGAAATCTAGTGGGCATAAGAGAGAACGCCTCATTTGTTTTGCTTGCAACCCATTCCCACGTTTCCTAAAAAGCAGTATCATTTTTAAAAGCGCTTCCCTAAAATTCAACCCGATTCAAAACATTTTGCGTAAACATTTTGCCGAGATTGCAAAGGGTCACAGGCATATATATCTGCACTCACGGCGTTTATTGTACCCTCCAGCGATCGTTGGTTGTGTAAAACGGGACAATTTGGGACAACTGTGGGATATCATTTCCAACCTTGCTCTCTGCTATAAGTTGACTGGTAGTAGTATTCGTAATAACGGAATTGAGATGGTGGAGTGTTTTTTTCTAAATAACAAAGGTAGAATTCATATTTGACTCGCGAGTTTAGAGGTTTCAGTACTGTCATTTATTAGTTCTGTAAATGTTTCCGGATCAATATAAGAATTTCATAGCAAGATTTTTGTATAGTTTTACTTGTTATCTCCCATGGATTTCCATTCCCGTTAGATTGAAATGTATTTTCCAAAATTCTAGCCTCAGTAGGTATGATAACAAATGAAAGGGGAATAGAAAATTTTAGTGCTGTTCTTTAATTGTCTACGCCATTATCATTAACACCGCGGGGATGTCCGCGGGAGTTGAGAGGCGGCGGGGCCATCTGAAGGAGGACCGGTTTCCGGCCTACCACACCGCGATATCTCTCTGGTCACTCACGCGAAGATCACCGCGGCATTTCGTTATAAAAACTTTTGTTCTTAGTGTGATTTTACGCTTTATTACGATCTCATAGTCAGATATTACATTCTTTCTTTTCTTATGTTCCCGTGCTGGATATTAATATTTTTTTAAATTTTGAAATTTAAAGTTTTTAAATATTTATATACTTATGTTTATTAATGTTATATCATTTGATATATTGCATGTTATAAACTACTAAATTTTAAGGTTTAAAACGTTTGATAAAAATACAAAATCCCTATAGACACAAGCAATCGTGTCTTTTTTTTGGTTAATTAAAAGCTTACTGCGAACAAGTATTAGAGATGAATATCTACCAACCTGATATTAATAGATATAATATAATAGAAGATTGGCAGATTTGATAGCTTATGATTTTAAACTAATTTCATCGCACAATTTATACATTTTGTTATGTAACGGCTACTCCCGATACGTTTTATTTAGATTTGATAGTTTTTCGTAGATCTGTCCCATGTAAATTTTTATGTACATTTTGAATATAATATTTATTAATAATAAGTATAAAGGCGACATAAGAAAGTAAAGTATAGGTGGCGTTGCAATCAAATTATATCTTTGTTTCATAGCTACGGCCGGCAAACTAAAATATGGGCCATGCGATGATAATTAGTCACCGCTGCCCATATACATCTGTTACAGCAGCATCCTCTTCTTTCTGTGATTTTAACTAACTGTATATCTTAAGCAGAAATAATTCATATTTAAATATAACACAGAACAAATCTGCTGGAGTAATTATGTAGTATGCTATAAATTATAAGCATGAAATGAATAAGAGACTCTTATCGATTCGGAATGATTTAGTTATATAAGCGGTGGACTCATATAGCGGTTGTTTTGATTGCGACAACCACCGTTGCTGCAAATCCTAATGTTGCTCTAAATTTATTTTCTATGCGGTGTAAAACAATTCCATTCAGGTCACTTACATAAATGACACATTCCTTCATAACTTTAGGACTAATAAGTCATATGTCATCACCTCAGACTCAGGACTGGTTCCATTTTTGTTTAGGTTAAAGATTCAATCGGATCTTTTAGTGACTATAAAGACTGTATAATGCGTATAAAAAAATATATAAATTCTGGCAACACAACATGCCCGCTATACCGCTGGATTTATTTTTATGCAAATCTCCTAACTCGTCCGGTCACCCTAAGCGTAAATCATCCTCGTGGTCATATCCTTCATGAATAATTTAATGTTGACCGCTAACCCATTATTTAAAATGCAAAATATCGGAAGCGCTTATTTGCGTGTATAATATTTATTCTTCGCTTAAGTCACTATTATTATTATTATTATTCAGTATTAGTGTGAAAGCGTCGCGATGATTACATATATTAAAGTTCTACACCCAGTTATTTATATTAAGCCGTGCTTCATGAATTCTTTGGTGATAGATAATTTGGCTAGTTTTTATTATACAATACAAAAGGTTAATAGACTGACCTGATACCTGGATACCTGAGACTTCTCACTAATGTTCTAAATGGTGAGTCAATTAATCTGCACTTGGCTCGCGTGGTAAATTTGTTTTTATACATACAATAAGTTAATGCTTGACAACAATCCTACCTGATGGTAAGTGGTGATGAAGTCTAAGATGATGAATGCACCAACTTATAATAGCCTATTCATTTTCCTCTTGAAGACTCCCACATCGTATGTAACCGGGAACACCGACGCGGGCAGATTATTCCAGTCCTTTTGTTTAGGATGGTAATGAATTTATTGTAAATTATACAGATTTACTCATTTTAAAAGTTTATTGAAATCAGAGCACGCACACACGTTATAAAGATTGACAGGAAGAGAATGTTACCACTATAAAATATTATGTCTTGAACATAAATTAGGGCGGCTCAAAGTGGCCTTAAAATGTAGACAATGAATGAGGACGCAAACCGCGTCGTCCGTGCAGGTGGTACGTTCACTACGAAAGAGTGAATACCTGCCGGACGTCGAGTTGTTCGATGGAGGAACGGTGATGGGGGAATTAATTCGAATAATTCCTGCGCACAGTCTCCAAAATGTACCCTATAGAAGACCGAGAGGCAGGCAACATTGCACCTGTGCTCAAAGTTTGTAGATTGATTTCAACCAGATCTGGGTCACCAATGAGCCTCTTTGCACGCCTCTCCATCGAGCCCAACGCAGATAAATGGCTTTCATACATTATGGCTTTAAACACTCACATTACGAGAGGATACCTAAGGCCAGCAGTGAATCAAATAGAAGTTGCAATGATAAACAAGCTGATGGACCACCTTTTTTTTATGTTAATGGCCGACAAACGAGCAGACTAGCCACCTGATGGTAAGTGGTCACCGTCGCCCATGGACATCAGCAAAACCAATGGTATCACTGATGCGTTGTCGGCCAGGAAATTAGGAGAAGGTAAAAAAAGAAAGAACTGCCTCTAAGCCCCCAGCCGGAACACGACGTGTCGTTTGGCGGCTGTCTCAAGCAGGAGGGTGATAGCTAGCCAGGCAGGCTTCACGGAAAGATAATAATACCAGTAATAATATTAATCACTTAATAATACTGATAATATAATCCATACGCGAAGCCCTGCCACTAAGCAGGCTGGCTTCTGTCGCCTCTTACGATACCCTGTTCTGCTAGCATGGGATTAGGGATAGTTTCTAGGCCGCCCCAATACGGTCACAATTACACGTAGTCTAATTTACGTTTACCTTTACGTTAGTAAAGTATTTTATTACCAAACATACTTTAATATAGTATATTTTATTACCGGCCGGCCAAATCCACTTTATAATGTAAACAATATCAGATTTTTATATGTATATATCATCTGCAAAAACGGTAAACCAGCGACTGAAATTGATCACTTCCATTTTAGTTGACAACGAATTTGAGTCGTTCATTAGTAGGTGTACAAAGCACACGAAGCCCAGTACGTTGTACCTATATATTATTTTTAGTAACCAAAATATTGTGTGATTTTATAAATATATAAATTAATTTATAATAATTCATATATTTAAAAAATCCACAAGTAAAAAAAAAACATTCTAATCCTCTTTACACAAGTACAGAACAATATGATGATAATTAATACAGATAAGTACAGCCGAACCAAAACACATTGTCATTATCTGCCATATTAATTGCACAAACAGTTAAGCTCTGCCCAAAATAAAATGCAAAATAAGTCACTTACCTTTCACTCACACGTTTAAATAACATGTGTATGCATCTCACTTACACAGTGTATTGACTATCATTTTCAACATTATCGTGTATGTAAGCTGGCCGATGAAGGATGGCCACATCCGGTCGATATTATGGCTTTGTAAATTTCTTATGAAACCCTCACGTGTTCGTTGAATTCTCATAAATTCAAGATGGAGTTAAAAATAACCCGTGAATTTTCATATATGTAGTATGGTTGTTGGTTCTGGGGCAATGTCCTTTCATGTTATTACATACGAGAAACACAAACTTTAAAGCAACCCTTTTAAGGGTTTTAATGTATACTCAAATAAATGAATAAATCCGTTGAATTCGGCAAAAATACAAATAATTTGTTTCAATTTGCACTGAAGTGGTACATTCATCGTACATATCAAAAAATTTTGTATACTTTCAACATGAGGTGTTACCGATAAACCTATAATAAAATGTTAACTGATTTCTTTCTGTATAAATGTGTGATATATGATGAAAACTATTAAAAAGGGCCTTTTTAACACACTAGAACCCGAAACAATTGCCGTTAGAATTTTTGTCTGTTTTGTCCGTGCGTTTGTTCGCGCTTATCTCAGACACGATTAATCGATTCCGTACGGTTTTGCAGTACGCATCACTTCATAATTAATGTTCGTTTCATTGCAATCCATCCATAAATAAAAACAGTTATAGACTAGTCCAAAACAATGCAGGTGCTATTTCTAAGAGTAAGGCCTAGTTTTTCTGATGCAAAGCCAGGGCGGTTTGCTAGTTCTGTAGATAAAAACATATGTAATGAAATGTCACTTCAGTCACATGACTGTCAAACAGCGTTGATATAATAGATTTAAATTTGGGTAAGTAGCCTTCAAAAATATTCAAACAAATATAAATGTCACACGTTATTCATTTAGCAAATCTGATAAATGACTATCTAATGACACCGACGTTTAGGTAACATTGACTTCTTAAAGCTAAGATGAATGGCGTGTTTTGTAAGTCTTAATTAAAATTTTCGTTTTATACCATGGTATACAGCTATTTTTGAGTACAAGGTACCCGCAGCTCAGTTGATAGCGACTTAGATTCCCGACCGAGATAGACATTTATTTGACAGATAAACGTTTGTTCTCGGCTCATAGATGTTTGTGATGTTATATTTGTGTACGTTCATGCCACCTGCACCACTGTGCGCAATCCTAGTGCGGGGTGTGTGTGTTTTTAGGTTTAATGTACATAAATAGACCTGGTTAGACCTTTATACATTTTGAAGAATTACTTTTAGGTTCACAGTTAACTGTTTAAACGTTATTATGTCAGTCACACAACTTTCTCTGTTATATATGTATGTGAACCTATATAATGTACTACAAATAAAAAAAAAAACATTTTCACGCGATATACCTACATAATATGGATGGATAAATAAAAAAATAATAAAAATATTTTTTTTTCCTAAAGGATGGTTGATGGCTTGTGAAATTAATTTTCACCCGATTCAGTAAAGGGAAAAATCATTCGAAAGAAAACAACGACTTTGCTTTATGAGTATTGTATACTTTTACCATTTTATGGATCTCTCGTCAATATTGTCAAGTGATCAGGATATTAAATCATAAACTCGGTAAAAAAAAGTTGCAAAAATAAAAAAAAAACCGTATACAGTATATTTGAGCAATGACGCGAAACTTTACAATGTGTCCGCAATTCACAATTTAGCAATAATTACCCAATCTCGGCTATGAAATATCAAGAAAACGGGTGCTCTTATTGTGTGAATATGTCACCTGACACTAGCACTAACACATACACAAATTATAATAACCCGGCGTGAATGAGGTGAGAAATTGTAACACCAGCTATGAGGTGGGTATGACATACCCAAAGTTTTGATGTTATTATTTTTTTAATATAATTGTGTAATATATATTTTTATTGAATTTATAGTAATAATCGGATTTATTCGACAAGGTAATTAAAAAGATTTGCTTTAAATACAAAAACTTTTATTTATATTCAAAATTAAAATGTTTCTAAATTTTCTAAGAAAACAATCAAAGTTGCGGTAGTTTGACAACTTTTCGCATAAAAATCTAACAAAATTCCAAATTCTTTTTTAAATTAACAAAATAACAATATGTTCTAACAATTATAACTAAAAAACCAACTGAAAAGACATTTGAGATTATGTAACATAGCGTTAAATTTATACCTACAAATCATTGCAATCTCCGCACACAAAATTTGCATGTTCCATACATATGGGCTTTTCACATTTTGAACAGCAATATTTTGTTTTTCTGTCTCTATTTTTAGTACAGTCAGCACATTTTACATATTTACTAGCCATTTTTTTGAGAACTGATGATGAAGGTTGCCCTATATGATCAGCAATCCTTTTTCGGGTGTCCCTTGGAAGCCGAACATTTTGTTGTCTCTTGCGAAGACTATCTTTTATTAGGTCCAAACCTAAATTACGAATATAATCACGCCATTTCATGCATTTTTTGCCATCTGTGTTATTTTCTCTATAGATTATGATACCATTTATAGCAGCCATATTGAGTATACCATAAAAAATTGTCATCGGCCACCGTTTGCAGTTGCGTGATACATCGTAAGTTGCACTCAGTTCGTCTGCGACATCGACTCCGCCTTTGGTTTTATTGTAAAAAGTAACCATATCCGGTTTTTTTTGTCACCTGTAGATTCGTCTCTATTTTTGTCATGGTGTAAAGTTGACATAACCAGCACAACCTTATTTGATTTTGGTACATAGCACACCAAAGTAATGTCGTTCTGAAACCCAAAACGAGAACTATTTACTTCTGTTCCCTTTTTGAAAATCTCAGGTATACTTGTCTTGTTTTTACGGATTGTGCCCACAGAAGTCAATGAATGTTGTTTCAAAAGATGTATCATAAGCGGATAACTAGTAAACCAATTATCGAACGTCACATTTCTGTTGGTTTTTGTTATTGGTTCCACTAAACGGTTCACGATATCAAAGGCTTTGTTACTTAGTTGGAAGGGCCCTGGTGGTTGTTTCCCTGCGTATACTTCTAGATTGAGAATGTAAAACTTTTCCGCATCTACAAGAGCATGAATTTTGATGCCATATTTCGCAGGCTTGTTAGGAATGTATAAGCGGAAAGGACATCGCCCACGAAACGATAATAACATTTCATCAATGGTAAGGTTCACGGAAGGCACATAATGTTCTCGAATATTATCCACAAAATTATTTATAATATCCCTTATTGCAGCTAGATTGTCAGTCTTCTTTCTCTCGTCTCGGGTGTTTTTATTATCGATCCTCAAACTATTTTGGAGGAAGTAAAACCTCTGCGGTGACATTGTAGTGCGAAAGATTTCAACTCCTGTACCATCAGTACGCCATGAATCATTTAGATTTTGTCTATTTGAGCGATTCAAACCAGCTATATACAAAAGACCTATGTAAGCCTTCAACTCCTCCAACGTAACATTTGTCATATGATACTACTCTTTATTTTCTGCACAGCTTTTCCTCTTATTATTTATTTCAATATTTGTATATGTAAGGATGGTATTCAAGATACTGTTTGTAATAAAGAGACTCCAAGTTTCTATTTCTGTTCTGGCAAGTTTTGCATCACCTTTGACGCCTGGAGCATTAGTGATAATATTCTCTGCCCTAATCCGAACGCTTTGTCTAGGACAATCTTTTGACCATCTGGAACCATCTTTGGATGTATAAAAAGTTCCACATACCTGAGACGACTGACTAGTATCAGCAGGCAAAGACTCTGGCTCTTCTGAAAAATCTAAAATACACTCTTGCTCTGAATCACTTTCTTCACTTCTCTGAGAAACGTGATCTATTTCTTCTTCGCTCTCGGAATCACAGGAACTGGCACTCGAACAGTTTTCTAACAATTCTAAAATCCGAAGTTCGTTTTCTTCATAAAACATGTTGATAAATCTAAAAAAGAATTACAAAATACTATAAATAACAATAAAAATTAAACTTATTTTCAACTAAAATATGTAACACCGACTACGAGGTCGGGTATGACGTACCCCGGCAATGTTTGCGCTCGTGTATCTCCAGTCGTCGCCGGCGCAACACTGAACCCGATGCAGTACCTTGCCCCCCTCACCCTTACCTCCAGCTATTGAAATGGTGAGACTAGCATAGCAACAATAACATCAAATAATTTGTGTTTTAAAACTTCGTGGGTATGATATACCCCACCTCACGCACGCCGGGTTAAACACGTGTATTCTCCGTTTTCAAAACTACACTGTTACTAATGCTATGCGACTAAATTTCTTCCGATATTTTAGTAAATAGTATTTTGATTTAAAAAGAAATAACATTTATTCTCTACAATTTTTTTGCTTTTTCAGAAAGCTGTCTTTACTATAGAAGCAACGTTTCATCCAATCTCCTAAATTCGAAAAGCTCAACAGATGTCCCAATAAGGAGATTCAAATCAGATCGGCAACCCATCTCGTATAAATCCCGAACATGTAATCAGCTTATCTGGAGGCCGAGGGATCCGACCTAAATTTAATTTAATTTCCGTAAAACACCTTTTTATACTTAACTAATAGTTAATGTTGTCTTAATATACGACACTGTACGAATTGAAACTAAAATATGGATATCAATATTTGGATAATGTTATGGATTATTGATTAAAGCAATATTTAATACTTTTTGATTAACTTGCTTATCCTTTATCCTTCTTGACTATCATGTACCTCACATTTTTCGTTGCTCTATTCGATGAGTTTTAAAATCTGTATTATAATAACATTATATTAAACTTCTATTTTAGGAAGTACTGTTGTAAAAGATATTACAGTAGATATTATAGTAGTGTTCAAATGACAATCACGGACGTCATGGACATCTTATACACCAGGGACGGCCCTCACACATCAATTTTCTCTTCAAACTAGCAAACGTAAAACGTTCATCAACATTTTACTTTAGAAGGAGTCATCCCAGTTAGTCTGATAAATAAAGAACCTTACCACCTTGAAACAGTACAGTCAAGATTAAACTGGGTGATACAGAAAATAACGACTTACGAGAAAAGAAACTGGCGCCTCATTATTTGTTGGGCCGCATCACGTCACAAGAAAAGGACGCAGGTAAAAAAATTTGCGAGAATACAGTCGGGATTGCTTTTAGTGAACGACTCCTAACATTATTGAATTGAGCCGATCGTAGTAGTAGTACCTACTTGTTTACATTTACATTAGAGAGGGCAGTTTATTTATAAATATTTGTAACGAATAAAGCCATGTGGAACTCCACTGATTTCTAATGTCCTTAGGGGTTAAATGGGTCATATTGGAATTTATTTATTTCTCCTGAACCAAAAACATACTGGAATAATGCTATAAGCATTCTCTGCCAGTCAGGTAATATAAAGAAAGAACGATTGCGATATGAATTTAAGATCTTATATTTTTATAAACTTATCGAGAGCTGTGGAACTGTTCCCGATACACCAGTATATGTTATTAAACCGCCAGATACAAAAATTTGAGATAATACGTTCACCGACAGTATATCACAAGCACTAGAGAATGACTTGGAACTATCGATGAATTTCATACAAACCAATATTTTTAACTATTTAAGATTTGAAATCTTCTTACTCACTCAAACTTTTAATAAGTCTGTATTATCGTATACCTCTCATTTGTGTAGCCGTCTATCACAGAGTAATACCAGTGCCATGTACATTTCAGTGAAGGAATAAAAGGCTTATATGGCTACGACTCGAGTCAGTTCTGAGATCGACTGAGTAAAGATATATCGGCGCTCAAGTGACAAAATTTCTGAAGGACTCGTGCTACAGAAGGCTTGCTTTTCGGAATCACTTGTTATAATTATATAGCATTCATTTAGCTATATCCTATATGATATAAGAGCATTCTTAGAGTAGCGTTAAGTTGGCCAATCCCGCTGCATCCACTCAGCGCCTAACTAACGTGAAGAAATAATGTTTTTGTTGCATATGAGATAAATATATAATAAATTTTATTTGAACATATTATTATGTCGTATGATAAAGGCATATGAATATTTTGGAATTATCAATACTTTCGCTTGCTAGTGCATTACAAGCAGGGGAGTTTGATCTTAATCAATGTGTCTTAACACAATAACGCAGGTAGCCCTGTTACTTCCCTAATATCATCATCTGTCTAATGTCCCCACATACATATAATTTTTAAGAAAATAGATTCTTATAATACAAATGTACTTAAAGTTTGTATTTAAAGTGAAGTAAATATTTCACTCGTATACAAAAAAAAACGTTGGAATTGATAAAACTTCCCAAATTGTTGTTTTAAAAAGAAAAGAAAAAGAGACAGCAAATGTTCTAATATTGTCTAATGTTTACAAACTTGAAACAATTTTACAGCCTACATAAAAAATTATAAAAACGTTACATTACTTTGAAAATATATTTGAGCCACCAAATATAAATTAATGGACATTGTGAAAGGTAATAGTCTTTATTAGAAATAATGATTTCACATTATCATGAAGAAACCGAAAATCATTATTTATGTATCAAATACACTTACAGTCAATTTTAAATATACCAGCACCGAAAAGGTGCTTGTCATGAAAAAGTAAATAACATACATAAAGTAAATTTACTAACAGACTTTTGTCATGTTAATGCATGTAATGGATCCATCCATTCCTGAGTTTGAGCCAACGTTCCGTGCTTGTTGTGCAGCATGCTGATCAACAAACGAAAGAATGGCTCTGCATAACCTTTCTTGGATTTTTTTTAATGTAATGGACTTGTACCATCTAGTTTAATGTTAACGCAACGATACTACTCTTTCAAGATTAAGGTTTGTTACGTGCCATGCCAGCTAACGCTCTTCTTCTAAATTAAACTGTACAATATCTTTTAAGTATATCAGTTGGTTTGTATAAAGACTATTTCATCGGTATCTTTTGGCCGACAACGCGTATGGTTCCCCTGGATACTACAAAACTAAAGATCTAAAAATTATTATTTATTGTTAGGTGACCAGCTCGCTTATTTATCGGCCACTAGTGTCGTTAATAGTATAGACAAGAATAAATGAGACATCGTGTATGGTGGTATGAGTACATTAATGACAAGGATGCCTGGAAATAATAGTGTCGAAACCAGTTCCGGACAGGTTTAAACTTTTGTAATTACCATGTGTTGTTTAAAAGATGTGCTGAGGGGTTTCTCTCGCCTTTTCTTCTCGCCATTGTTAAAGCACCTTCTCGAAACGGTGACAGAAGAAAAAATGACGTTCATAAGTGTATTTACAGAATACTTATATAATTAAATGATTTTGAATTTGAAATTGGTGGAGTAAGTAGCCAGTTAGCTAGATATATCAGCTACTGACAAAAAAGTTACAAGAAAACTATACATTGGAACATTTATCTCTCACATAAACGCTTTTCCGGTCAGAATGTGCTATTGTTCAGACCAAAATAACACCGAGTCAGAAGAAATCTCGATGTAATTACATGACTCTTCATTAAGACTTATTATGTACTGATTATTAATGCCCGCCACTAAAAAGCACGTAATCTCTACGTAGTCATTGTGATAATGGATTACAACAGATTCCAGTAAACCGAGGAGACTATATGTAGCGGTTATTGCAAACACAGCAGGCTGTAACGTGGACGAGGGTTATATTTATTAGGGTGTCCTTTTCAAACATGCTACATTTTGTCAGCTACTTTCTCTGCTAGAATATATAGCAGACCACTCATCGTATTGTACAAGTGTAGATGCTGCAGCAGAATCATTGAAACGCTGTTAATCAGATTGCTTTGGAAACTGTAGTGTCTTTGGGATGGCATAAAAATTCGCCTGAACGACTATAATTGACACCTCCAACAAGCCACTCAGGAGCAGGGTGGTGGAGTGCATTATCTATCGTAGTGTATTCTTAGCCTATTCGGTTAAGACGCGAGACCCACGTACTGCCATCGATTAATTGAATGCGATGGCGATGCCGCGGAGCGAAAACAAAGCCATAGGTCTAGTTTTATCAACCAATTATCGAACATTGATCCAATCGTTTACCGTGATGCGTAGGCAAACAGTCAAAGCAACAGACAGAAGAATTAAAACGCAAAATTTGCGTTAGGAGACATTGCAACACCGGTTGTACAATTACCCTCGTTTATAAATCTGTAAATTAATCTATAAATTTATACATCATATAATATAGCCTATGTCCATCCAGAATAATGTATCCTTCAAATGGTAAACACAAACTCATAAAATTTGCAACTCTCTCTTCACATTATTAGCATACATAGATCTGAATTAAGCAGTGAATTGCCTAAGTAGAAATAATGAAATTTTACATACAACTAGATTTTTCAGGTCTACTAGAAAATAAAATAGTAGCGAAATATTCGTATTCTCCATGCATCTTTTACTCTGTATTTGACGGCGAGCATCGCCCCTGTTTTAATTGCGAATCCGCGAGTTGATTAAGTCAAAGTAATTGCTCATAGTTGGGTAGGAAATAGCCGTCATGCGAATATTTACTGCGGTAAGGGTCGATGCGAATATTGCAGACACGAAGGAATTTCAGGGAAATCTTTTGTATAGAAAGGAAAGCCTTCAAATCATGTACGAAACAAGGTCAAACTAATTTGTACAATAGTGAGCTTATTTCCTTTGATAGTTTATTTAAAGGGACCCTTATATAAAGAAAAAAAAGAAACATTTTTATCCAACTGCAAATAACGAAGCAATTCTATGTTCCTATGTATATACATATTTTTAAGATATTTATTGTAATTACTTTCATCTTTCTTAGGATAATCACTTCTGGTTTTCGTAAAGTGTATACTTAAGTTTAAGTATTAGTTTATGTAAATTTATCAAACTACTTAGTTAAAGAAAATAATCATCAACGCTCCACGGCAGCTGCTAAAAGCTGGAGCATAGTGTCATCCATTTTTAACACATCAAAAGTTCAATAATCAGTGGCAATAACAATATGATTAGTGCCAACGCCTGAAGAATACAATTCACCGTATAAACCGTCTCGGAAAATTCACAAGAATGAAAAATGTATTCTCACAATCTCAATATGAGGGCACTGCTTCAGATGGAACAAGAATTTCGGGACAATGACCAAGGGACCTAGATGCTTATCGGGGACGTAAAAATATGTACAAAAAATGTAGCTACAAAAGATACGAATGTAGGTAATTTTCTTTTATTGTCATACACGGGCGCTGTTTGTCTTATATTCATGTTACTATTATTACCCACAGAAGCACAATTGTTATTTAATGTGAACAGTGCACTGTCGATTAGCTTATGTTATGACACGCAAAACAAGTCATTTTACCAAGATGATCTTAAGATTATGAAGCACTAATAATTACTTAATATGTAAACTTCAAAGTGAATGAAGTTTTTTATTTGTAATTATTTATTTTCACAACATGTATTAGCTGGTAACAATGTAATTGGATTTTTTCTAATTCTAATACTAAAGCATAAAATTTATTAGTTAACCAAAAAGTCAATGAATATGTCGATATGTAATATTTAACCTTAACATTTTTAATATACCATTATCAATCTTTTTAAAATTCATGTTTATCTGCATTTTTCATAAAGAATAAGCTCCAAAACAGGTAATCCTTTTATATATTTGTCAGTACACTCTGATTTTATACTCCACAGTTTAAAATATGGCGGAATCGCTAAATAATAATAATTCTAATAATTATTTAATAGAGATAATATACAAACCTTTCAACAGATTAAGGCCTAGAAATCCTTTGAAAGCCTACGCAAAGTTGATGTAACTTTGTCAGCCAAAAAGTGAAATATACAGTCACATCTACGCAACAATAGGATTTAACATACATTCGTTAGGTACAAAAAGAAGGTGAGCTGAAACTTAAGTAATTTCTCATGTTTTGTGCGAAGCCTCCCCGCGTTCACGATAAAGGTCTCCGGACATAAGGGCCTCAATTCAAATAATGTTAATAGCTTTCCCTCATTCTCGTAAATAAAAGATGTGTGTATTGGATATCTTGAGCTTTATATTCAACTATCTGAAATTCCTGTTTTTGACATTAGTTAGCTTCATATTTTTATAATAAATGTTTGTAATAGTGTATTCATATGTTTAAGTATAATTTATACGGAAATTACATTTTTCATTGTGCTATGTTCAAGGGCAGAATCCAACAAAAAATTTTTAGCGTTAGTTATGGTCCCGCAGACCTCAAGTTCTGGGAAAACAGGCACTGCTCAATTAGAGAATGGGTCCATAAAATAAATATAATCGTTCATACACTCGTAAAAGCAGTAGAATACCATAAGGTATACCTATATTGTATGACATTGTATTTAATTAATTTACTGTATTTTTAATAAGTTACATTTTGACACTACAAAATCAATAATCGAAATTTAATTGTGGTATACTAATAATAATTATCATATTTATATCGTGTAATTTAAATGAATTGTTTAATTGAATTACGTTGCCTTTGTGTGCGGTATTGGCCAAATATGTATGAACGTTATGAAGAATATGACATCTTATGTCCTGTGTTAGACGCAGAAAAAAGACATATTAGGAAATTGTTGTTGATGTTTCAATTCCCTTCTTTCATACTTTTTAATATAATTATGAAATAAAAAGTATGAAAGAAGGGAATTGAAACATCAGCAACAATTTCCTAATAGTCTTGTGTGGGGTCGGTCTTAGGTAATTTTCTCCTAAGAACTGATAGAAAACACGTCGTTTGTAAGTGTTGTTGACTCTAGTACATTTTTAATTTGAAACTGTATTTTTTATCGAAAGCACCAGTTATTTAGTACCACTCACTTAAGAAAAGAACAACATTTGAATTAAAAATCAACAACCACGAGGTAATTGTAATATTTTCAAAAATATTATTAGTTCAAAGTTATAGGTAAATAAATTTAAAGTTATATTGTAGCCTTGAGATGCCAAGCCTACAAAATAAAAAACCTTTAATACATTCAAATGAAAGTCTAATTGTAAAAGTATGCGTCCCCCGATCCTATTCACAAAATTAATTATTTCTAACATTACGTTTAACGTTACCTTTAAACAAAGGAAACCTTTATATTGTAGTCAGCTTGCAAATGAAAGTTTCCCCAAATTATCTATTGGCGCTAAGTTCTGGCATTGGTTAATCACCTATTCGTTTCTCAGAATCACGAACTTCGATTTTTCTTGTTTCGATCTCCGAGAAAAAATCTACCTAAGATAACCAGCATGTACACAGTATCCGGTTATATCGAAGTTTTACTCACAAAAACCCTCTTATTTTTTTTGGCAAATGACACTGCCGGATCTCATAAAACCACTTTGACGTGTTCCTGACGTAAAACCCAGGTTAAATCATGCCTAACAGCCCAGCACTACGGCTTGAGAGGCCACCAGGTAACCGTGTTCCAAAACAACTGAGACCAGCCTAATCGAACATCATCAACGTGGTTTCATGGCAGTGATAATATGTGATCAAGTGTGTAAGTAAACTTAAGACATAAAAACGATATCACAAAATTACTTACAAAAAATAAATAGCAAACATGAACCATTGATGAAATAAGTATTAGACTAATTATTTTTGAGCTCAAAGTCGATGGGTTTTTCTACCACTTATATGTTTCCCTATCGGCTAAAATGAGATCATACCACATATACGTATATCAAAATAACCCAAAGTTATTATGTCAGAATATAATAGGAATAATCTTCTTCTTGTAATAATTACTTTACTAGGAAACAAAACTGTAGTGCAATTTCCAAATATGTGGCTATGATAACATTATCGCTGTAGTATATTGTAAGCACGATGTTGAGAATAATAGACTAAAGCAACTGCATATTCATTTATGTTACACGAGCTACTGGTTGCGGAATAATGGATGTCTAGAACAAGCAATAAACTGCCATGACAGTTGTTCATCGTAGAATTACTAAACTATAACTTCAGTGTAATATATTTAACATAGAATTTTTGAACTAAATGTATTTTTATAGTATGTATTTTGTATAGACTTTAAAAGAAAAAACAACTGATGAAGGAATTAGTGAAGTATATAACATTATTACTGACCCCTTGTTAGTCTGGTTTCTGTCATTATCATAGTACGACTACTGCTTCTTATATCTTAAAAGCACTGACGACATTTGACAAGGCATGGATATTTAGAATGCTGTAGCGTCTTGTAGCGTGCTACCTTCACTTTTATTTGTGATTTCTATCAATATAAAAGGTCTCCAGCTCTCTTCTCTTAATCACTGGTATGCCTATAATTTGCGTTTACGTCTCACAAACAGCGCTAGATAACCTACCAAGTCATTGCAACTTTAAATCGAGTTTTGGTTACTCGAATTAGCGACTTCGACTTATTCGACTGATCTAATTTGAATCGAATTTCTCCAGTAGTATTTAACGAGAGAGCTAAAGTTAGCAAAAAGTTATTTGCAGCAATGAGGTCTTCCCGCAATCTTCTTCTTTCTGACCTTGATTTCGCTGATATTTGCTATTTTGACTTAACTGAGGAGCGATTAAATAAACTTAACCTCTTTTAAAAATTTCATAAACTTCATATTCAGTTTGGTATCGCCAAAATGCTCAGCTTTGTATTACATGCTGTTCAAATTTTTCGATCCTCCATATTTATGATAATGGTTTCAGTACCTGTTTGATTCCACGACCATATGCGTCGGTCAACTTATAAACGTCGTCTCCGTATTTCTTTACATTCCACCTTCGTCTATCAAAAATCCTTCTCTGTCTCAGCTGTCTGCCTTTCGAATTCTCTACCCCTATATATCCAATGACTTGCGTCCCTATAGTTCTTTATAATCAAGTTAAATTGTAAAATTACCTTAGTCTTAATTTTTTTCTTACCTTACCTTATTGTTAAATTACCTTAGTCTTAATTTTTTTTCCTTTTTTATACTACTGTGACCTAATAATGCACATTATTGTATAAAGTACATGAAATTATTTGTTCATGTGTATATATTTGTATGTCTTCATGTATTTGAATACATGTAGATATCTATATGTGTGGATTGTTCTTTTTTTCCGTTATAATTATTATATATTTATTTGACTTTCACTTGCTTTCCTTCACTTAATTGTACCTCCACATATTGTTATTTTCATTGTGTCCTCTACCTAAAGGTTTTCTAGAAAATACCGCTGTTTAGCGATAAAGCTGCTTGTTGTATTCACATATTATGAATCCATTTTTTTCTTAATTTATTTCTTCTGTTATTGTTATGGTGGACATTAAAGAATATTCCATTCTATTTTGTTCTAAATTAACGAGGCTTTTCATTTTATTTTTCAGAAAGCAATCATCTAATTACAAAAAAAAAATACATCATCATCATGAGATCTAAAACTGGAAGGACTAATTTTAAAATGCATAAATATACAAAAATTTACATTAATTATATATCTTCTGACTAAGGAAGGCTTTGTTATTTCCTTAAATACTTCCTAAAATTATGGAAAAACTTCGTATTATAGAAAGGTATTCATAGATTATGCACATAAATCATACTCTAAAGGAAGATCCTTAAGTATTTAAAATTAAAAGCTAAAATATATGAGAGTCATAACCACAAGAATAAATATGAGACAGACAGTAAAGAACACATAAAGATTTTTAAATACACAAAACCAAAACGATATTTGTGTAGTACGTATTCGTTACCAACATACCTATTTCTAGTTATTCCGTAGTTTTACAAACGGAAAAAATACTATTGACATTTTCGATACACAACGCCCGTAAAAGGATTCCATTTCACACTGCGAAACACATTTTAACCAACCTCGTGTACAAGTATGAATTTTAAAATAGTATGTAGTTTTATAAGTCAATCATAATGTTGCAATTTAGGACGTGATAAACTGTATTATACTCGTGATAATCTGAAGTGATAATCTGACAGCCATCATTTACGAAGTAAGTTGTAAAATGCCTGATTTATATGGTTATTTTATATACTCAACATAATTACAGGAGACAAAATATGTATGAATAATATGTGCAGAGCCGCTAGTAATTCCTATACATATTTCTTCCAGGAAGCCCAGAGGGAAGTAATTAGTGTTCTAATATCGATTCATATGAAACGTTTATACTGGAGAAGTCACGGTATTAAAAAATATTAGGAAAACAATGATCTTCTGGCGAGCATATCAAACACTTTTAATCACAGAGTAGGTAGTTCCTACAATAAGAAATCTTGAGGCCTACCAAACCTCAACTCACAGCGCAGCCATTTGCTCCGCGTTCTCTGTACTAGTTTGTAGTACATTAAACTTTAATGTCTTGAAAGAAATCCATTAGAGCACCATGCTTAGTAGTTTTCAACAAAATTGTCTCGTAGATACAAAACTGTAAATAATATATTTATATTAAGAACTCGTCAACGCGCCAGCCTTGTAGTTCTGTTGCTCGTATTACTGTATGCCCAACGAAGGGCTCTGGAGTCGATTCCTCTCTAGGACAGTAACATATGTGGCAGAAAACTGTTGTTGTTGTTTTTCCCAGGTCTGGTATGAGTGTGATACCTCAATTTATTCTCGTCTATATATGTGACAGTAATAGCAGCGGGGATGTGAGTGTGTGAACGTTTATTGAAGAAAAGTATGTATACGATAATAAATATTACAGCCCACGGATCTTAGAACGTAACTCATCCTGTAATCACATTTCGCCTTGCAAGTAAAAAGACATAATTTAAAAGACGTAGACCGAAGAAATTCTATCCTGTCTCCTTAGAATCCAAAATATAGGCTTCAATTTTAGGTCATAAACCCACAAGCGAAAAATGTGCTCTTTGAAAACTGTATAGATAATCTAATATAGTTTCTATTCTAAAAGAGCTCGGGTATTTTATTCTCCCAACTCGTAACACAATAAAATGCTGCCAATATTTCGCTTCGTAACACCGCACGTAAATTGTGGAATAGTGAACGAATACTGCAGGCGAACAGAAAAGCACGGATATTTTAACTGGATATTTTCAATGTTTAGTTTTGAAAATTATTAGAATTCTTCTGCACGTGAATTTTCATGTCACTGACAAGTTAGAACGCTTAAATCTTTGAGGAAATATAGCTTCAGTGTGCGACTTGAGTCCAATTTATAATTATAACCTTTAGAGGCTTTCTTGGTTTTTCAAATCGTTGTTGTTTGATTAAATAAAGACCCCTTTTTCTCGTTGCATTAAGGTTTACCTGCGAATCGTAGAATTAAGTCCCCTTTATTATACTAGCTTTTACTTTATCACACTAGCGACCCTCTCCGACTTCGTTCGAGTTGACAATAACATACATAAATACGATTATTACAAGTTTTATGTTCTTTTGCCTTAATTAGACATCTTTAAATTTACTGTTATGTTATACCGCTTATCATCTGCGCAATCACGGGTTATCACTACATATCGATTGTCATTAATATCGGTTAAGCCGTTTTTGAGTTATAATTGAACATACAGACAGAGACACAGGTAAAAAATTTTAAAACGATCAAATTGATGCACTGACATCATAAAACGAAGTCATAAAACGAATATTAATCATGAAATGAGAAAAAAAGGAAAACACCGACAAACAGACAATACAGATTTATATAGTAGTACAGATATGTACAATATATAATTTACGTATATATGGATACATATATATTATACATTGTACAACAAAACTAAATGTCTTTGAGAATTAACGTTGTGGGTATTATTAAGCTTTTATGACATGTATTCATGTTTCATTTTTACATTTCATTATTTACTATATGTTTATTTAATGGATAAATTTTATTGATAAAACTGTAAACTATAATTGTTTTTTTTTATTAATATTTTTTTGTTTTGATATGGAGGTTATAGAAATAATTAAAAATATCGAACTATTAATGTACTAGAACATTGCCAGGGCATCACATGTTGCATGTTATTTGTAAAGATTGTGAGCAATTAATAAATAAATAAGTTTAATAAACTTTGTGAATATTCTCCTATTATTCAATGAAAATAATTGAATTCACATGTGTTAAGTAATTTATATTAACACCTATTCTATCGTAATCATAACCCATTGCAAGCGTTTGAAAATTAAGTACAAACAAGAAATCATTTCTCACAAAATATACACCCTGGCCGAGATCTCGGAACGATTCTACACAATAAGCATGTCTTTGAAACTGAGACCCTTTTATTCAACACTCGTACCCTCAGTTCTCTATCAATTCGACTATGGTAACAACAACATCAAAATAATTACAGCGGAGTATTCCGAGCAGCTGAAGTAAACATTGTAAGCCCCGAAGCTCTACACTCTACGTGACACGACAGCAAATGGAATTCAGAACCTAAACATACAAACTTTTTCCTTTCGAATTATCTAATTGAAGATCCTCCAAACTTGATTAAATCAAGGTCGCTCCTGAACTACTGCTGAACTAATTCGTGTAAATAAGGTAATCTTTGATTATTATCATGCTACTTGGTATTTGTATTAATCATTACAACTCATATCGTCCCATTACTGGGCTCGGGTTTCCTCTTGCAAGAAAGGCGTAGGCCATAGTCTGCCACGCTGGTTAAGTGCGGGTTGGTGAACTTTACAAACTATTGAGTAAACATGGAGAACACTCAGGTGTGCAGGTTTCCTCGGGATGTTTTCCTTCACCGAAGTAAGTGATGATGAATTCGTACATCATTTGGAAAAATTAGAGGTGTGTGCAGGATACGAACTCGCGTCTCTTAGACCTACGGTTAAACCACTTGGCTATCACTGTTTCAATCATCATCTGTATTCAATGTAACCAAAACTCCAAATGAACCAAAACCAAAAAATTTACTTCTGCGATTAAGACATCTTTGTAGAGGGAAACTTTTGCTATTCCCTTTGTTCATCGCCTTTGAGGTCAGATAAACGTTATCAAGACTTTAGACATTACTTGGTTTGACAGCATTTTTTTTTAATATTTTATCACAGTCAGAGGCAACAAAACAAGCATTCTTTAAATAATATAAACTATCCACAAAAGGTAATTTTATCGCTAAATAACAATTTCTTCCAAAAAACATTAAAGTAGATAAAGAAAAAATCGACAGAGACATTGGTAGTAGATTAGTAAATATTACAAAATAATAAAATAAAAACAACATAAAGTATACGATATAATTTATGGTGCGTTTCCTGTCAACATTCATCTTCAATTACTTTTGACACCTGGGAATGCGTCTCGGCCCGCTCGACCCGCATGATACGCCTATAGGTCTACCTTAACTGGGTGAAAAATTCGTTAAGCAAACTTTCTTTTTCATGTAAGTAACTGACAAAAATACAGAAGGGCCATCTAATGATAAGTAGGCACCACCGGCGTTGGCAGTAAAGGCATCACCAACGCAGGCCAAGTAAAAAACGGAAAACCCACTTATTAAAATAAGTAACTCTTTATATACTCTTTATATACCTACTAAATTTGGGATCTGCAGTGCTCTATTCATAGTAATTGTTATATTTTATATATTAAATAATTTCAATGGCGAATTGGTACTTTTTATATAGGAAAAATTGTTGAGATCAAATATCATGGTTGGGAATTTCCATAAGATAAATTGGATAAGCAATTTAGCACTTCAATTGAGTGTGTGGCGTCACCTCCTGACAACATCTTCATTTTTAAATTATTATTCTGATTGAATCTATATTAATTTAATCTACATCCATTTATCTATCTATCCTAAGTTAAAACTTACTTTGTAATTGCCTTAATTATGTATGTTGTTTTGTAAGATGTGCTGTTTCTTTCGCTATTCCTTCTTCCCGATATTTAAGCATCTTTTGGAAATGATAGTAGGAACAAAAACGACTTATATAAGTGTATTTACCATTTACTGTCTTTATAAAACAAGTAGATACCTAAGTGATTATATGATTTTGAATTTGAATAAAAATAAAAATGTAACGGAGCTAAATCTATATACCAGTATACGAGCACATACACATGATGGAAATTTTAATGCTAATTATAATTTTAATTTAATGGTATGCTTTATCATCGATAAAGAGGTTAAAATATGCTCAACTCGTACAACTAGGAAAATCTATTCTGAAAGAGTAAAAGGAAATAAACGTTTATAAAACGCTTGACAAATAAAATAGCAATTGTTACGGGCGTGTGTATTTATTTATAAGCATTACGTCTTTCAAAGCGTATTACTAGTCAGAAAATAAAATTAACCCACTTAGTGAATATAATTCAATCGTAGAATTAAATCAAGTTAAAGATGTTGTTCTGTTTGATATATCCACTTATACTGTTGAAAACTGTAATGAAGTTGCCGCTCGCTATAAAACCCACCACAACATAAAACATTCACTAAAGTACCTAACTATGTTGTCCAAATTCTAAAGAACCTCGATCTGCCGTAATAGCGGTCTACGCTTAACGCGAACCCATTTTAAAGTTTTAAGGCCCGACCGTATATACAATGCTTCTAAAAATAGATATGGTATTATTTATACACTATGGATGGATGGATTGTGTTAAGGATGATATGGCTAGAATGGAAGTTACTAGTGAGATGACAGCTGATAGAGAAGTATGGAAGAAAAATACATGCTGCGCCGACCTCGAATAAAATTGGGATAAGGGCAGGAGGATGATAATGGTATTATTTATACACATCAGCTGTTTTATACCTTATTAGACATCCTGGAATGTATATAATAACATATATACTATATACCGATACTGATATATATATGTATACAGTATTCAAAACATTGGTGCATATACTCAAAACTTATTTCCTTTCCGCATAACGGTTTCATTTACGCATCTTGTAATAATAGCTTTACTGATAGAATAAACGCAACTGAGCATCATTATCGCAAGAAGAATTAGTGGTAATATTCAAAGTACCTACACTTACATGGCTAGAGCTCTTTCTTCTTTAAAAATATTAAGTGCTACTATTGCTCCGCAGACGAAAAAGCAAAGCAGTAATTTAATTTAATGCTATAAATTTAGTGGAAAGTCTGCTGCAATACGAGCTGTTAAGCAACCCGACCGCTATTCGTAACAATTAGAGCTACGTAATTATTTAGACAAAGTTTACTTCACTACGACGATAAATGTTTGGAAAATTCATTCGTATTCGATATAAAACTGTACAATTTATCTAGCTGCTACATGTGCTGCAAGTTGCAGACGACCAGAAGCTAGTGAAATTAAGAGATCATTAGTTATGGTGCAAAACATTCTTGAAGAGGGATATATTGTCTATAGTATGTACTTCTGAGTAAAGCCATTTGATACGGCTGAAGAAAACACCCATGTAGCTTAGGTCCACCCGTTTTACTTTTTATACCGCTGATTTAAGTGCTAGTCATGTAAATTTTGGAAATGTTTCCATAAGTATCCATAATACATGTATATAAAATTACATGAAGAAAAACATTTGTATCGCTTTTGCTACTCCGCTTGTTAAGCAATTTACTTTATTTTTATTTTGGTGGGTAACTATAGTCGAGCTTTAGCTTATTCAAAAAAAAAAAATTGGTAATAGAATGTTATTTATTTATTGGGGATTATACCACTAAACAAACATTTTTCTTATTACTTCGACATTAATCCATCATTAAACATTTTGCTCGACAAACGATCAGACGAGCAGGGGTCACCGTCGCCCATGGACATTCGTAACACCAAAGTCATCACTGATGTATTATCGGCTAAGAAAGAAGAACAGGGAACGCAACGAGCCGTTTGGCGGCTGACTCAAGCACGAGGGTGGTAGCTACCCAAGCAGGTTTCACGGAAAAATTTTAATACCACTTATAATATTAATGAATTAACAACAATACTGATAATTTAATCCTTACGTGAAGCCCTACCACCAAGCAAGCTGACTTCTGTCGCCTCAACGACACCCTGTTCTGTCAGCATGGGATTGGTGGGAGTATTCGGGCCGCCCCAATACGGCCAAAAAGAAGATAAAAATGATGCTTAAATTTTTTGATAATATCTTGTGAAATCAGGAGTTTGACTTTTCAATTACAAGCACCATACTCGAGATTTACCTTACCGATTAACAATAATTGCCTAAACTTTAAAATTACCAAATTAGTGGAACCCTGTTTGACTTCGTCCAGAATATTCCGAAATAGTTTAACTTCTAAAGCGACAGAAACAGTATTACGTAAATCCCAATTTATGTTTTGACTCGGATTTATGTATTCGAAAAGTTTGTAATTATATTAATTGCTGTAGTTTCAATAATAAACGGCTTCGAAACAGATGAATTTGTCGAAATCATTTTGATGAAAGGTCGCCTCTAATAACATTAACATAACAATTCAATATGAACGGAAATGTTTGATGTGACAACATTTGTGATTTCTGTTTCAAGACACTTATGCTACCGAATCCTAATACAAACTACACGTTTACATTGACTGATACAGCGTCGGTGGTGCCTTTAACAATTGCCTGCAGTTAACAAATTACAAGTTACTATAAAGTAATAACAGGACTGTCAGCTGTTAGTGTATTAGATATTCACATTAAAAGCCAGGTTTCACGTGCGTCATTCATTTGTTGATCCATATCAAAGGCCTTCGGAACTTCTAGCCCAAAGTTAGATTCCACCTTCTCTAGTAATTCGTAGTAGAGCAGGGTTCTATCCTCTACTGTACTCTAGTACACTCCAAACTTTCTCAATTACGAAAAGTACAACGGTCCACTAATAGTCGAAACCATTTATTAAGTCGGTTCCAAGCCATTTACAATATTTTCTTTTTAATCTTTGTCAAAATTTCATACATAAATAATGTTTTAATAGTCGCAGTATTATTAAGTAACATTGCTGTAAACATTTCAGCATAATCCATCCCAGTAATAAAACTAAAATTTTCAGATTTAACACACGATATTTTAGTTGGGAATAAAATACAACATATTTCTTGATTCTGTTTCTTATACGGATCGCTATTTCGCAAGTCTCATTTTATAGTCTTTTTTGGCGAATACGGTGAAGTCAGACACGATGTGTAAAATACGATGTATAGCAACATCTCATTGCTGGGTATTGATCAGCGATCTTCAGAAGAAATGGGGAAACAAAATTCCAATATAAGAAATCATGGAATATTTATTTATTATTTTAAATTTTAACAATCTAATATGCACGTGATAATACAAAACAAGTTGTGTGTTTATGACCAAACAATAAACTTTGTCTATTTCAATAAAATATTTATATATTTCTAGCAATATAGAAATATGTTTCTAGCAATTAAAGATATTCAATACACTGATGTTTAGTCAAATTTATTGATCGTCGTGTATATTAATTTATTCTTTAACTTTTACCAAGATGTGTATAAAACTATAGTAATGTTTATTCATACGCGCGGTCAGACACTGTTCTGCTTCGTACCGTACTTACTATAAGCCCGTAAACCAAACACCACCAGAATACTTTACAAAAACCACCCCTAAAAGCACACCAATCGTGTTATGTAACAGACCCGCAAAACGTCAATCATCGAGCCACGTACAGCTGACTCGCAGGCTGCTCGTACAGAATATTTGACAGTATTATTTTGCTAGCTAAAACTAGCAACGTGCGCATTAGTATATTACTTTTTTAATGATTTTTGTTTAAGTGTTGTTGTTGTTGTAACTGAACCTAACCTAAACCTAAATTGGATTACTGAACGCAACAAACACAAAAATTATGTGAATGATGTTTATTTTCATTTCTTATCACTAACGTCGTACACTCCTCTATCAACTTTGACGTCGAGTTCTCCAGTAACGTGATGCCTGAAGCATTTAAATTGTTTAAACATTACAATTAATTATTATTTATCCATTACTCTTTCAACAATGATATAACACAATATAATCTTTAGCTTGATCGATTTTAATTTTTTTAGCGATTAATTATTTTTGTAAACAGTCTTTTGACATTTCAATCCTCATATTGTTATACTTAACGATTGTTGTTTATTTTACAATTCACTGATCCGTGTCACTAACTAACATCAATACTACTACTATTTATGTCTGTGGCTTCTGTCTGTACATTAAATTTTACTGTCATATTTTGTGAATTTTTATAACTCACTGACCCAAACTCTACCATTTTCGAAATTTTTATCTGTATCTCAGTATGTCCTTCTATAACTCAAAAAGTATTAACCTAGCTTGATGAAAATAAGTACGTAGGAAAAACATGTTACTGTGTAAATAATAATTGATATATGTGACATTGTTAGACCTTACAGTTGCCATAAAAATTAATTATCTATTTAAGTATCTACTTATCTCTTTAACTATTCTTGAGTGTTATGTTAAACCATATAAAGTATGAAATGTTGTTGATGAAATAAGAATAAATAAATAAATATTACACAACAAATAAATTTTGCAATAGAGCACTGAGTTAAAAGAAATTTTATATTATTGAAATACGTTGGCAAAGAAGTTGCGAGCTTAATTTATAAAGCCACTTCATCCTAGTATTTCAACAATATTTATTTCTAACTGCGAAATTGGACGTATATAAGTACGAAATAATGAGGCAAATCTTCTTTAATGTAGCCCTTATAAACGTTGATTGTAGTCTGTCAACCTCACTAATTCTATCGAAATTTTTAAATGATGAAATCTGAAAAGTACACTAAAATAATAAAGAAAAAAAACGTATTGTAAATTTATACTGTTCGGCCTAAAAATAGTGGGCTTTTTTATTTATTTCTTAAAAGAGATACATTCTTAAACTTCTTACTTAAATTATATCGAACTATGTACATACACTCACGAAAATGTTATTCAATCTGAAGATTGAAAACATCATTGTCTATTCCACTTAAAGTCGTGTATGTTTTTGGGCCGGCGGATTTTTAAGTTAAAACCAGAGCCGAGTTAGTCATTTCAAAGAGTTCAGTTTTACCTCTGAAGGGATATAAAGTAAGCTGCAGAAAACGTAAGCTAATTACACGGTAAATTGCGTTTATTTTAACATATTATTATACAAAAGAACATAGCAGGTACAAGGAGATCACGCTACTGTAATTATCGTGACGGAATTAACGTTTTTTTTAATATTTTTTATTAAACTTGTTTACCAGTAATGTATATCAGTATCTCCAGGCGCGTCAACGACGCGCTGTTGACAAAGATTGAAGAAGAGAAGCCGCTTATTAAGTTATTCTTTTCTCCAACATTGCAACCGAATGAGTTTATTTTAGAAAAAGGGTGGTAGCTTAGTAAGCTGGTAAAAACTGTACAAAAACACTTGTTTCATCGTTATCAAACTGGGCGGAA
>PDGT01000007.1:4537803-4577623 GCA_003671415.1 Megathymus violae
TTCCATGTTCATATACATATCCTCGCTTTTTGTAATTTAATAACCATAATTGACCATTTACGCATGACATCACTTACTCATTGTACTATAACAGCACTGCGAGTCGAGTACTATCATTTAAACATCAACATAATACCACAAACAGAACAGGTTGACTTAAAGGCAATGGTTGGAAACCTTGAAGACAACTTATACCAATAGATTACATACTTAGAATTTTTCATTAAAAGAACACAAAAAAATTGTGATAACAGCCATCATCGTGTTAATTACCTTCAATTTTACTCCTTTTCAGCTCCTTGAGCAAGTGTTTCTTAATTATCTAACCTTTAACGATATGAGGTTAATGATATGAGCTTGTGTATATCACAGACAATTACCTTAATTACTTCTTCAGGATTAAACAGAGCCGTGTTTTACTAGCAGCAGCTAACACACTACCTAAGCGTATAAATTATCATACTGATCAACTTAATTTTCTTTCATTCGTAATAACTGAATTGAAATGACTTTTTTAAGATACCATACACCTGATTAAAAAAACATAACCCTTACACAACCACTATCATAATTAACTTCCTTTTTGAACAACAGAATCTTGAAAACGCCCTTTTTGTTACGAACGATCATGTACGGCGGCAGCCACATCCCATCAGATGGCCATACGCTTGTTATATTTCTCATTACATATAGAATCTGTCGAGCACAAGGCTAGAAGACCCAGATGCGGAGGTAGACCGTGCAAATCCTAATTACTGTTACAAATGAAAATGTTACGAAATAATTCTTTTCCTCCCTTTCCGTTTCCGTGAACAGATCGTTTCGTGCACATAATTTTTTTGAGTGCTGAAGTGAACTGTAGCGTTCAATCATTTTCAACGGTAAAACAGAACGAAGCTTGTAACTACCTGATATAATTAAATAACTCTTAAGTGTTTGCGTTCAGAGTACAATATTATATGCCAAGACAAGACAAAATACAACAATATCGGAGTGTAATGACGTACGTACTTTTGATTTCAAGCCTCCCTTGCTCGTAAATATACCGAGTATAAATAATAATAAAAATAATGTCCCTTAAAATCGTTAATGATTGATGAGAGCCAAAAAAATACTGTGACATATTTTTTGTTCTTTAAATTTTAGTAATTGTTGCATTTCTTTTTAATCAGTATAAATATGCTTTATTTACCTAAAGTAAAACGAATAATAATAATATATTATTAATATTTAGGATTTTTAATTAATTACGGCCACCTGGAAAAACAACTCAATTTTTTAATCAACGTAAAAATTAAACGCCTGCGCGGAACTAATAGCAATTCGTTCCATAGAATAACGTTACGAAATACAGCTAATAATATTGCTACAGGGAACACTAAGATGAACATTTATTTCGCTTAAATAGACATTAGTATCAGAATTGCCAGTAAGCCCAGTTTAAATTACCTGAGTCTAGTGTGCTCGCGAAGCTGCTCCAGGCTTCAAGATCAATTCCTTATCCTATTAATTTGGTTAACGCATGAACTGCTCGCTGTGATGGTCTGTTGGTTTGAACGTCAGCATTCTACATATTATGGCATCGAGGCCTATGTATTATTATTATTAGTATTATTGCTACATTAATCAACATCAACTTACGAAAATAAAGTAAGGACAGGTACATAAGCTTCAGAAACATGGGAATATTTCCAAAACTTTCTCTTTTTGAGCAATTCAATCATGAGTATAATGTTCATGTATATACCTAGGGACATGTTTTAAAATTTACTTGCTCAAGGTCGGCACTTTTTTAACAATTCAGAGCACGATATCTTGTGTCTCAGAACTTTCTGAAAATGTCGCTGATACTCCCAGAAAACATATAATGTCCCTTCAAGGCTGAGGAGGCCTAGAACATCCTTTGTCCCGCTGCTCCAACACGCATCAGTCAGATTTCAATCAGGCTGGCGTAATAGGAAGGCGAATAACACATGTACCACACGCATGAGAAGAAAGAATACCAAATCATGACCATAAAGCGTTTGCTTAAATCGGTATATAGAAAACTGAGAACACATTTTTTTATATCAAATAATATGATGTTATATTTTACATAAAATAAAAAAAAATCTCATATTCCCATGAAGAGCTAACAGAGCTTATCTGCATTGGTTAAATGTCAAGAATAAGAGAAGTCTACGGTGGAAAGAAGTGCTTTATTTTTTAAAAACCCTAATTAACCTGTATTAATTATCATAAATTTATCAGCTTAAAATTTTTATTGAATAGAAATAAACCAACATAATAACAATAAAATAAAGCTACGATTTAGTTGCTACATAACTTACATTTTAATGTTGTTTTAACAAAATAAAAATAAAAAAGTAAATTGTAAAAGATATAAAACGTGGCATTGACTGTAAAGTTCTTACAGTGAATAAACTAAAAGTTTTACTTACTGATCATTATATGCCGCGAAGACTCGGATTTGTTAAGCGATAACGACGATTATATAATAATTTCAAAAGTTTCTCTGACCGTTTAACTCAACGAAAACTAGTCCAAAAAAATTATTAATGTAGGAAAACCAAACATCGACTAAGGTTGTCATATATTTAAACTCTCAATATTTGTAAAGTTCGCAAAGCACTAATTTTCGAGGGCACTTCTCGCACTGAGTGTCCCAAACCGACTGAAACGTATCCGGGGTTGCTTTTTCCGATGTATCATTTTCTACAAGGGAGATCTTATTGCAAAGGATGCCGAACTCGGGATTTTCTCCCGTGATTTAAGCGCCATCTAGTTACACAATCAAATAGTTTGCCGTAAATATTATATATGCTCAGCTCTCTCTAGCGGTAACTTTTTAAACTACTACAATAATGTTAAGCTATTGTGACTAAATCAACTTTGTATTGCACAACAGAGGTCACTACTCATTCTGATATTAAGATTGGCGTTACGGTCACTAATTTTAATTTTTCTAATACCGCGCGTTTTTCACTCATGCCATTTTCAAACATTGGTTATGTTCCCACAGTTTGACAATACTTTAACGACGCCGTAGCCGATTATTTGGAACTTTAATTGTCGAGTTAAAAGGTTCTTAAAGCATGAATATTAATGGAAATGATCCCGTTTATATCGTAATTTATCTGCGCACAAACACTAGTTACAGTCTTACTGCTACTAAAGCTAAAAGTGACGTGATACGTTCAGTAAAGAGCATCAATGTTAGCTCCTGATAGACAAAATTAAAAGCATTAAGTTTCTTGAAGCAAATGCTTCACGGTAGGATTCTGAGGAGTGTATTAATCGCTCTGAAACAAACATTCTACCACTAAGGAGATCCTACGCTTTGAACTCAATGTCTAACTTCGCCTCCGTCAGAAAGTTACAATCTCAAATCTCTTATCTCCTGATGTCAAATGAGTTCAAGTTCAAGCGAAACGATTATGATTCTCATATATTTATTTGCGACCCGGAGGTCTTCGATGCGGCTATTTAATGATAGCCAGCGAGATAGAAGGCTAACCATAGCCTCTGACGCGCTATCGAATATTTCTACTACAATTCAAATCCTGTTGCTTAACTCTCATGATCGTTTACGTTGTATAGAAACCAAAGCGCTTTAAATACAACTAGGTCCACACAATTCAAATAGAGATACCTTCGGAGTAAGTTCAAAAATCGCAAAGAAGTTAAAAGCAACCGGATTCAATTCGCCCTGAATTCTTCTCTCAAAGATATTATGTTCACGTTGCCCATGAATTTAACCACCACACGTTCGGACGAGTGTGTTTATACGCATTTTCAACGACCAGCACTCCAACTTGATATATGTATACTAGCAAGGCCTCTCAGCTTTGTATTTTTCAGTTAGCTTTTTGAGGATAGATTTCTACAACCCAATCTTCCATTTACTAGAACTATAAAGCTGAACGTTACGATTCTATTGATATTGTCCAAAAAATATTTCCTACAAACCTTGTCTTGATGATAACGAAACAAAAAAAAATCTATCGAGCCGACCTCACGTGATAATCTTTCATACACGCGGTAACTGATGTTTACTGCGCGGTAAATAGCAAACTGCCCTCGCTTCGCTGCAGAGAAACTACGCTTTACGCTAAGAATAGTACCTACATTATTTTAAATTAATTTATAACTTTTTTATTTATAGACGGATTGCAATGAAATAATGTATTAAGTGATGCTTACTGCAATACAGTAGTGAAAACCAGAACGAAATCGGTTAAGCAGTTTCTGAGATTAGCGCGAACAAACGCACAGACAAACACAAAAGTTCTAACAACTATTGTTTTGGATTGTATTGCGTTAATAAAGGCTCCTAATAAAAAAATTCTCATATGTCGTTCATGTACAGAAAGCGATCAGTTAGAATTTTATTATATGTATAGACGTAGGTCTTCTCTTCCGTACGATTTATCTACACTACTATAAAAATCTGTTGTGATTTTCGTGTATGTCTCGAGATAACTCAAAACTTGACCCATCTCAATGAAAATAGGTATGCAGTGAGAACACGTGATTGCACAAATTCACTATCATTTAATCATATAGGTATTCAGTAAATACACTTATGAACGTCATTTTTTGCTTCTACCACCGTTTCGAAAAGGTGCTTTAACAATGAGCAGAAGAAACGGCGAAAGAAACTCCTCACCACATCTTTTAAACAACATATGGTAATTACAAAAGTACATGACACTGAGTTGCACATGACAATATAACAATGATAATAATTGCAGACGATAAGCTATATAAAAATATCTATAAACCTAATGATGTCTCATCGAGGCAAAAAATAATACATTATTAACAATCATGTATATATTATATTTAATAGTCCAAACCGAACGAAGCCGGACGGGGCCGCTAGTAAACAAATAAATCTCTAGAGATCACTGCTGTGCAGTAGGTATACAATTCTATTTTTATTTTTTACTTAATTTTTTCTATCAGTATGGCTTCTGCCAGTAAATAGTCACTCCCAAGGTTTATCGGTCATGACAGAAGCGGCTTCCTCTCTCTTCGATTTTGCAATAGAAACACATTAAATCGTATCAACGTTGATTCCAGATGTAGTGGCTACATGTGCAAGAGCAGACCCACACCTCGATGTCTTGCGCTGGTCCTCATCTGTCGTTTGAAGGGTTCACAAGTAACCTACCTTACTTCATTGAGGCGCAAGATAGCATCCCGTATTTTTTTTTTATCACGTTGATAATTCTACAGTATAACAGCAACTTTGTATGCAAGCATATCTATACATATCTGTATAATTGTCGCTAACGATCATGTACATTCTGAGAGACCTGACCGATTTGATCATTATAATATTTATTTCCATAACATATTTACTTAATTGAGATGATGGTTTGTAACTATGACAAGATCTGACAGATGGCGCTGTATGGAATTTATTAAGAAATTTTATATTTAATTAAAACGATTGGAATTCAAATATAATTATTCTAGAAAAACATTTAACTCATTTTTCATCGCAGTAATTGAGCAAGGTAATATGATAATGCTGGATTCAATATCTTTAGTTTTTCTTTAAAATGAGTAACCGACAGCCTTGTAACCAGATTGCTGGTGAACCTGTCTGAAGAATTACTGGGCCTGGACTCCGTTCCCACTCAGATATATGACGAATAAATATTTTTCCCGGGTTTTGATAGTTACTTTTTTAATGTAAATAACTGATAAAGAAACAGGCCACTTGATGGTAAATAGTTACCGCCATCCAAGTACATCAGCGACGCGTTGCCGATCAACTGGAAGCGGAGTACCCGTGAAGCGTGTACTCTCCTACACTGCAACCGAACCACATTTTAAATATTTCACAGTTGATTTTAGAAGCAAGGTGTACCGTCAGTTCAATCTATATGTTCAAACCCCAGAGACCTTTAACACGAGGGACTGGGCGCCATTGCCTCGTCTGTTACAGCAAGGTATGAGCAGATAAAGTATGGCTCCCCCTTACGTCTTATTGTAATAATTATCTGCCAACCTGCACTTGGTCAGCGTGGCAGACTATGGCCTGAACCTTTCTCATCGCGAGAGGAGACCTTAGCCCAGGAATGGGACGATATGGGTTGTTAGTATGATGATGATAATTAAAGTAACTAATACAATTTTTTTAATCATTAGTACTTGAAAACCCAGCCGCTATAAGGATAAAGTAGGATAAAAATAAAATAATAAAAAATTGTGTCTCTAAAGTACTTTGCTCAAGGAATTTTGAAAAAGTATACCTAACGCATGCCTATAAGTCAATTGCAAGGGAACTTGAACAGTTGTAACCAATTAATCTTCCCTTAATGTCCATTTACGTTCTTTAATTGCTCTCTTTCTCGAGATTTATTGGAGGTGGCTATCTACGTATGTGTTCTTAATTGATATCACCGTCTCACTTAGGTACCTACTCATCATCTAAAGGTTCCCACTAAAAAGCAGCAGCCACAAACCGTCACCCTTCCTTGGTACTAAGTGTGAGGATTTTCTATCATATTCCTGTTGTATATTGATAAACAACGTTTTTAAATCTGTACTAATAATAAACTGTAGTGGGCCCGAATCTCAGCATCGAATATTTTTTATTCTTGACGGCTAAGCAACCGGTTAGCGATATGGAGACCTAAACATATTTTGGTCTGTACAATTAGAACTCTTAAAACACTTACATGTAGATGATGCTTCGTATATTTGGAACTCATATCATAGATCATAATCTAGGATAGTTTTAATTCCGGGAAATGAAACTGCTCCTGTGGAATTTCCCAAAACGAAGCGAAAGCCGGTTACCAGTTATGTAAATAGCGACAAAATAATTCAATGAGTTTTCCTTGGATGGTAAAAGGGTACCAATAAAACTTGGATACAAAATAACCAGATAACAAGTCGCGATGTAGCGGTAAACTACGCACTAGTTTAGTAGCTGCACGCCCTTGACTTGACTCCAAACCAGCCTCTTTCGATGAGCACTTCGCCAAACAACGGACTAGGCCTTGTCACAAATTGACCACTAAGTTCGGTTATAATCACATCTAACGGTTAGTGGTGTTGGCCTTAGATATTAAAGTCTTTTAACTTAGAAAAACCCTATTCTATTGCCATGAAGAGACAAGACATTTTAATCCTTCTGTTCTCGAGTAAGGTTTATCTGCACGGGTAGCCATTACTATTGCTTCTAAATGTCAACTGTGACATATTTTATTGCTGTTTCAATTGTAGAGGATTAGTTTTCAAATGGATTTACCGCTTTTACTTATTTTTATTTATTGATTTAAAAAATCTTAATAATACAAGAAGTAGAGTTACAAAGGTGGTCTTAGTGTTAAAAAATTATCAGTTAACATCAGGAATCTCAGGAATGAACCAATGCCGCTATACTATCTGTACCAGGAAATCCCAAAATATTTTGGGCGAGAGACCCCTTTTCCAAAATGAAGTGATACCTCAGACCCCCATAGCCAAATTACTTTAAAGATCCACCACCATCCACTAACTTATAAAAGCTTAAAAAAAACCAAACACGTAATACAACATATACAGTATCTTGAAGGTTTTAAATAAAAACTTGTATTAATTTATAGGGGTCGATTTCTAGACCTTGGCAATCCCCAAAATAAGTTTTCGTTTATGTCGATCCCTAGGAAACCGATTTTGAGTCCTAGGGATCGATATCGACCACTTTGAGAATCCCTGATTTATATTAATAATACTGTTATTATATTAGGATCGATGGCACCTATCTGAATAATTCCTTTACCATTATAAAGGTACATTATTCCTGATGAACATAGCCTACATACCGTAGGTATATATATGTATATATTCAATTGGTTAACCCGAACGAGGCCGAATAAAATATATTTATCTTAACTTCATCGGTCCACATTTCGAGACTTTTATGAAAACTGTAGACGATTCTATTCACATGATCTTTCTAATTCGTTATTAATTATATCTGTTCGGACGAAATTTTGTAATTTCTTGCTGAATCAAATATTTGAAAAAACAAGATTATCTCATCAAGGTGTTTAAGACAGAAAAAAAAAACTCGAAGAAAACAATAATTTGAAAAGGCTTATTAAATATACTTTTTTTATTATCCGACATCAAAATATGAGTATGTTTTGTGTTCGTATACAGCCATCACTCCGTTGTCTATAAACTCATTTGGATGTAACTTTTTTTAGTGTATAGAAGATGGCTCGGAGTTGGTAACCTTTAAATGTGAGGAGAATCTGTCGATGCGTTCAGGGGATGGTTTAGCAGTTTTTAAAGATATTTGGTGTGGTAACATTGATATTGTAAAACCAGTTCATCATTGTCCATTTCAGGGTAACAAGAAAATGCAACTCCTCGATCTGTGTGATTTGATACCGGTTACATTGCAAAGCTATAACTGAAATGTTAGTGTGGAGGCGTAATCATCCGATAGTGCTGAACTGATGACGAAAGCAACAGCTCCCCTATTGGTCAGGACTTAGGAGACAACACTGACATTAGCCGACAGAAGCTACTCGGTAGTGTCTTGGGCCAATGTGACGCTTATAATGGAGTGCGTGATCTGCTCACCCCGTTATATAACAACATTTGTAATATAGTTCTTATTACATTAGAATATTTACACTATAAAGGGGAAAATAAAAACAAACTTAAAAAAAATTAAACTGACTTCAAAATGAAAAACTTAAAAAATTAGCTAAAAAAGCAAAAATAAATTTTACATACTGAAATGTTTGATGTGTAAAAATGTTTGATATGGATTACATAGTAAAACACTTTACTGGCATCCAGTTTAAACCATCTTGTTGTATAATATATTAAGTGCTAGCTGTGCCCGCGACTTCGTCCGCGTGAAATTTAACAAAAAACATCATTTATTAGAAATAAAAGTAGCCTAAGTTACTCCTTATTATGTCAGCTACCTGCCAGTGAAAGTCCCGTCAAAATCAGTCCAGCCGTTTAAGAGATTAGCCGGAACAAACACACAGACAGACAGCGAAAGACAGACAGACAAAAATTGTAGTAAATGTTATTTTGGTATATGTACCGTATATACATTCATATGCATGTAGTAAAAAGCGGTTAATTTAATATTACAAACAGACACTCCAATTTTATTTATTAGTATAGATAGGTAAAAAAAAACAAAACCACGCTTTCGTTGAAATATGAAGAAAAAAATAAAAAATAAATTACAGTTCAAAAAACTAAAGACATATGCTTTCGTAGCGAATGAACGAAAAAAATTAAAATAATGTTAAAATATACAGTTTGTGATCAAGAGAAAGAGAAAGAATAAGAGATAAAGTAACTAACAGAAAAGCTACTAGCTTTAACATAAAAAAAAGTGTGAGGTGCTTTCAACAACTAATATCCAGAACCTAATCAAGAACCAAAGTCAAGCTAATATAAAGCGTGTAAACACTATGTTCTTCATAGAAAAGTTATTAGTAAAGAATACCCGATAATGTTTCACGATCAATGTGTTACTTTTTAACCATCATTATAACCTATACTCGTAAGTTATGACGACATTTTAGATGTTTTTTGTGATGGATTAATGAGAAAATCAAACTTTAAGTATGAAATTATTGTATTGTCATCGGTTCTCTATATGTATGCAAAATTTTAATCGATTTGGAGATTTTGAAATTGATAAAAATGTAATTCAAAGATTCCGTTACATTCATACATACATAGACAAATACATATAAGTCAAGCTAATATAACGCGTATTAAAGGTAGCTTTAATATAAAGGGATCTGTTAAAAATCCAAATTTTCTTTTGTTCCAAAGAAATAGTTAATACTATTTGGCTCTATAGTTTCAATTTCAAATCAAATACATACTTAATTTTTTTATATTCCCCGTTGAGTAATATCTATCCGGAGAAATTTGATTAATACACCCTATATAATATCACAAAAAGTAATAATTATTGATTTGTGGTAACGAGAAATTTGGCATCGACATAAAAACATATTTATCTACACATCTACGGACAAAAATAGTAATGTTTAGAAACCTAGCCGCGAAGTCCCATGCTACGAAACGCTTAACTGTGCTACGAGTGTTTCGTAGCTGCCCGCAATGTTACAGAAAAGGTTTTACAAGTTATTTAGGTAAATTTGACTTTTTTATGAAAATGAGTTGGACCAGTAGTAAACGTTTACATATGTTTTTAGGACAGGATATGTTATAATGAAAATCAAATATGTAATGCTCTTGAATAATATACTGTACACAATTAAAATTTCGCCCTTTTAAAAGCTACATTTAAAAATTTTCGCTTAGTTATTTTTGTGGTAGCTATGCAATCCTATATTTTAATGAAAAATGCATATATATATTTCAATACCTTGAGATGATTTAGCAATATTAAAGGCTACGGCGTAGCAGTGGATGGAACCGGTATAAATTGGACAACCTTTTACTCAATATGACCTAAAAAAGTTGCTTAGCTATTTACTTGCTTACTTAGTTAGTTATTAACTAAAAGTTAATATAGATCGAATTGTACTTATGGGCTCTTTTCATTTACTGATTCTGATACTAGAACGCCAATATGTTTTTATCCTCCTTGTTGTCCTCAACCTGGACAACTGCAATTATTATATTGGTTTCATCTTAAAAGTTAAAAAACATGTTTTTATTTTTTAATTTTAATTAAACTCGCAAAGGGTTCAAGAAGCGGGTCTATAATTTCCTTCGAGGCCGGCAACGCATTGGTGACGCCCCTGGTGTTGCTAGTGTCCATGGGCGGCGGTGAACACTTACCATCAGGTGACCCGTCTGCTCGTTTGCATGCCCAAGGCATAAAAAAAATGAATCCTGGTTGACGTAAATTTAATGATTTCTACAATAAAACTAATTAGAAACTAGTCAACCCTTTTTTCAAATGAAAGTTTTTCAATTGTATGTACTTAAAATACAGTGGTAACAACATTATAACTACAACCAATAAAGTAAATATTTTTTTCATAAGTAAATAAAATGAATAATTCTAACCAAAATATTAGACATCCTACGTCCAATTTTAGGAAAACATTCAATTTTTTTTTATAATAGAAAAGCATTAAAAAGATGATTATGTATACTTTATTCCATTAAATTGTTGAGTTGAAGAGGTTTTGAAACTTGAAACTGTACTTCTTTAACACGATCTAGTGACCTGCCCTCTTCGGTTCGCTTCGAAATACATGATGTTTATGTTCACAAATATTGAATAGCACCTGAAATAATTCTTGCTCATTTTTATCATGCGTTTTATAAAGCTTTCCTGGTATCATACACCTGTACTTAATTAAACCTTCATTATGAATCAGTAAAAGTTATTGGTAAAAGGTAAATCAGTTATTGGTAAAAATCGAATGGAAATCCGTGCCGCAGATTTTGAGATTATCGCACTCAAACAGAGGCAGAGAATTAGTTTATGACTACAGCCATAGACTTAATATATTCATTTACATCTACTATTAAAATAAAAATAAAAATTTTGCCTTGTTCCAAATAATCCGAATCCAGATTAAATCTCTTTATAATATTAGTATGTACTTGTATTATTATAAATATACCGAAATAATGTTTCCCAAAATCTAAATTCGATAAAATAATTAAGATTGTGTTACAATTATGTTGATTATGCAACATAGCTATAACAGATACCTATTTCTATGTTATTTTGCTTACTTTTGTTATCTATTTAATCCAGATTATTGTAATATACTTAATATAAAAAAACCTGAAACTTGCATATTACCATCTATCATCATCATCAGGAATTATAAAGTCGGTTCAGGATAACAATAATTTGTTTGTTGTTACGATGTAAATAAATAAAGTATGATGCTCCACGTGGTATGTCGAGGAATGCGAGAGCAAGGCCACGCGACGGGGCCTACAATCGGCGATAAAACGTCACAATAATTTGGGAACATCGTTGAATTGCAAACTGCTATATCAATGCCGTCAACCGTCAGCCGGTCGAGCGAACGGCGAGTGCGGCCGAGATGGCGACCTGAAGCGGTCACACGAGCACGACGCCACTTCTCTATCTGCGCCCTCCGTCCCTCCGCCCGCGGCCAGCGAGGCGCCGAGCGGAATTCGCACGGCAGCCGCGCCTCGCGGCTCGCGACGCGATTCAGTTCAGTGTACGTGCGACCGCTCGCGCCCGAGGACGATTCGTCGCGCCGCGGGCATCGCACTTATTACGCAGTAGCGAACTCTGCACACCGCGTGTACTTCTCGGTTCTGGCCGCTTCGGAATCTCGAGCCGCTCTGTCTCGAATCAGAAAAAACTCAACCCGCGACTTCGAACTTTTGACACCCAGTGATAACTGTTATCAGTGCTAAAAAGTTACCGCAGAGTGCGATTCGAACTCGAGTTGGACCGATCTGTAGTGATCTTCGGGACAGTCGCGGTGACCACAGTAGGTGACACGACGCGTTGTTGCGAGCCACGTTACAAGGTTATCGCGCCTCTAGCCGCCAGTGATGAATTGGAAAATCGGCGCGTAGTCGCTCACGTGGTGTGCGCCCCGCCCCCGCGTCGCTCCGCGCTTATATTTAGCGAAAATCGCCTCTCGGGAGCGGTCCGACGGCAGTCGTGCTCAGCACACATCTCTGTTTATGAACATTAGCGAGACGCCACATGTTATTGGCTTCGTATAACGCAGCCGATAAGGAGAAGTTAGATAACCTCTCCGGATCGCGGTCCGGATCCGACGACATTCTAGAAATAGAAAGAAGTCAGACAAGAAATATTTGTGAGCGCGCTGTGATGGTAACGGGCGAAGTGTGTACGCGCCGGTGAGCGCTTGAGTCGACACACCCATCAAAAAATTCCACTGCTTGCGTTATCGTATTTACAAGATGTCTATTCCGGGGGGAGGCAGTTACCACAGTCCATGGTCCTCGCAGACGGCTCTCTCTGAACTAGAGGGAGCTATGGGGGAGCTGGAGCCCTTAGGAGAACTGACTGAAGTCGGTTTTGAGCCACAGACGCGCGCACGCTCCAACACGTGGCCGTTACCACGACCTGAAAACTATGTGGACCCTGCCGATGACGGTAGTAAGAAGAACTCCAATCAAAACCTAACCGGTAAATACATTAGTCCTCTATACCGTTGGTGAGGTCGCATTGGCAATATGCGCAACAATTTATATCGGCCCACGTATTTAGAATTGAAACTAAATATCTTGGCAATTTTGTACACGAATGGGAAACTATTTATTATTGTCCAATCTTTCTAAATGAATATTTACTAAAATTATAATACTTAAATAACAATTTACTTTACTTTGGGAAACATACTGACTTTAATATTCGATTAGGTATACGAATATTATGTAAACAAAACTCTTAACAATTTGTAAACAATCGGAATAGGTAAAGTCGTAAATATAACATTAATTAATTCTTTTAATGATTGTCATTGTCGGTGGTTACGGAAAAGACACGAGTAATGATAATGAGTACCTACATTATGCATTCGCATAGATAACCAGTCCTGGGCACATCAACATTATAGACTGTCCAATGTCAAGGTTATTCTAATAAATCACTTGAACCTCCGTGCTTGTCTCTTAAAAACAAAAACAATGGGCTGGTACTTAATTCGTTGAATTTTTTATTAACTTTAGAAGATAGGTTTGAAATGTTAAAAATTATTGATCTAATTCAATAAGTTCTTTTTTCCATATGATATTAGAAACCGGATTAGCTACTTGGCTAGCGATTTCAAATAGAATTCCAGTTATATTCCCAGTCACATAAGTTTTGTTACTTCACAAAACATAAATGTCTTGTTATAAGCGTTATTAGTCTTAAAACCCAAACCTAAAACACGACTTTGTAGTATAACGTAAAATATTTTCCTCTAAGAACCTATAAATGTATTGATAATTTGTTGACTTAAATAAATCGGTTATAATTAATTATTTCACGTCAAAATACTGATCCATTACAAAATGCAAAGTATAAATATTGAGATGTCCTATGATGCATTTAGAGGACGCAAATTTCCATGGTCATAATTTCACACGCTTTTATAATTAGCGCGGCACAAAATATGCGCAGCAATGTAAATTTAACGTGGCTTCTGTCTTGAGAAGTGTGTGTATCTTCTCTCCATTTAGCGAAATCGATGTGCGAGGTGACGTTTTCTTTAATCACGATATTTAAATGGTACAATATTACACAAGTATATTTTAGTATGTATATAGTTATTTCTGACTTCACATAAATGATAACATTTTAATGTCTATATATTTTTTCAAAATCAATTTATGTTCTCCATCACTGATTTTATATTGGATATTTCTTTTAAATTCGATTTATTTTCTCTTCATACCGCCTGCACCGTATTTCTGCTGGGCCCAAAGTTTGATTGGGAGAGAATTGTCTTAACTTTAAATAAATAAAAATCTTCCTTTACATAAATCAACACAAGTTCGTTATAAACTTCGTAGATCACGTAGATATAATATTCGCAAAAGATACAAGAACAGAAACGTTTCTAACAATTCACGTCATCATAGCCCATTTCTATCCTACTTCTGAGGATGATTTTTCCGTCAGGATGACATTGTTGAGGTCATAATATGCTTATGGTATCAAATGTATAAACTCGTTATACTGGTTTTTAAGCAATGATTTTTCTGCAGCGAAGCAAGTTATTTATTTAAAATACGTACCTTACTTGAAAAGATCACATTAAAGATTGTAGACGGCGGCTTTGTTCTCAAGTTCCTTGAGAGATAGGTCATATTTTTTTATTCAAATTTCGGTATTTAACCCGCGAATTGAGATGTACTTGTTAAATACATTTTTAATATTACATATTGTCTGTTCTTTAGTAAAAACCGTGTTTTAATTTTGTTTTATTCATCACATTTAATAATTTTTACAATATTTAAATGGGAATACACTAATATATATATATATATATATATATTTGTGAAAAACTATGCATTGATGGTTTGTTATCTAAATTGATGACCTCAGTTTACACAGAAATACTCGTTAAAAGATGACCAAACCAACAAGCCTAATCACAGTAGGTATGCTACTTATAAAAGCAAGTTATCCAAGTGTCGTAAATTCTAAAGTACCTCCTAAATTCATCGATGTTCGATGGTCGATGTCACTGACTAACATAGAGAAAGTTATCCAGACACAACAAACGAGCTCGAACAATGTAGGTACGTTGTAAATGGATATGTAAGACTCATAATCACCTTCCACCTTCATAAGCAGGCCGGTATCATCTGCTAACATTGAAGAACTCATTGAGATAAAACAAACAAGACCCAACATGATAAAAATAGACTGTTAATTAATCAAAATAATAATTAACTTAAGCCAGAATTCATGAATGCTTCCGTGACTCGGAAAGCACATTAACCAGTCTTGATTATTATCGATAGCATCTGGCGGCGTAGTACTTCCATTAGATTGGATAGTAAGTAACCTCTCCAGCGATACGCACTGAAACAAGGATGGTATAATGCTTTAGGTCTGTTAAAATACGAGGAGAGAATCGCCTTGCAGTGATTAGATAATGAGAAAAACAAAAAAAAATGTTTAATTTTATTTTCAAATCTACACATATTCAGGGTTCGAAAATATCCGATATTTATTATAAATATCAAAATATCGGATATTTATGATATATATCCATTGATATATATCCTCGAACCCTGCACATATTATTGATTTTTCCATAAAACTTTCAATCGCGTTGAAGGTATGGTATGGTAGGTAAGGTATGCTATGCTATGTTATAATGGTTGCATATTTATATATATATCCATAATTGACTTGGCTACTTAAATTGCTCATGCATAAGGGATTTTGTTACAAAGTATTGTACCATACGTTTCCATTGTAGGTTAGTACTCGGAGTGACATTAATAACTAACGCAGTCCCAAACTGACACATCCACACATCGGAACTAATCCATAAGAAGTATTTAATTTAATGAATAAAATAATAACTGTTCTACTTCTGGAGACACCTTTGGCAGTGTAACAACTAAAACACACAACGTTGTCAAGTGGTGCTTAGTAGACTTTACGAATGGCTTACATAATTTCTAATACGCACATTGCCTACTTTGACATAGTTAAAAACTATTTTTATCAAGATCACATTTATTAATATGACTGTACAATAAATGGGAACCAAGAAATACGCGTCACGTGAGACAATTAAACGTTCACACACTCACACCCCCGCACTAGAATTCTATGTGTTGCGGGTGGTGTGGACATACACAAATATGACATTACAAACACCGATGACCCGAGAACAAACATCTGTCACATAAATGTCTATCTCGGCCGGGAATCATACCCGGGGCCCCGACGCTCGGCAGGTAGGGTCACCACCAACTGGGCTACAGGGTTGTTTAATTGTTTCCCGACTTTCAATCAATTTAATTAAAATTAAACTTAATCGGTTTTTAGTAAAAAAATATTTTATATGTAAGATGCGCATAGTCCCAAGGTGTGAACCTGATATTAAACAGAATACGTTGCACTCCTGTCAATATCGTGAGGTATCGCCTTACATATGCGTAATAAGCCTTTTACATTGACAAACGGTATTAATCTTTCTTTTATATACAGCTCACATTATAACAATTGATTGAATGATTGCTACTACTGGCTCGGAATCATGGATCGAATTTTGTCGCATAAAACCATTGCTAGGTGTAGGCGCCCCTAATTGGTACCTCATCGACTTATCCTTTGCCCTCTGACAACGGATTCCCGCTGATTTCTTCATATCGTCTTTCCATCTCGTTGAAGTGTGTTCCTTTTACCGAGGCATTCAAAGACTTTTCTACTACATTGGTTATCACCATTTCACTCCATTGATCCATCCATATTCACTCCATTGATGTGGCTTGCCACCAGCACGAGGATTTTATTATCAATGGTGGCCACTATGTGTCAATAGATTTAATAGACCCCTGTAAACAATATTAACAGACTCCACGTGCATCGCAAAAGTTAATTCACTATTAAATGTTAACTTCGACGTATTGCTGTTACATATTGTATAGTTACCACAGTGATTGATTTATTTAATTGCAAATTAAACGTATCTTAATGAGTGTATTGCTGGTCTCCTTAACAATATGTTAAGGATGGAGTCCAATTTTAAACGCATATCAAATTTTTTGAAGTACGTACATACATGTTGTAAAAAGTTATCCCTTAAAAAAACGAACTATTAAAAAGAAGTTTTTTTTTCTAAACAATTTCATAAAAAGAAAGTTCTTTTTTATTGTTCCATGTGAAAATATTTGTTCTGGAGTCTTAAATGTGAAGGGGTTCGCTTTCGATTATGTTGCGAGTAACATGACAAGAGTCAAGAACAATATAAATATTTTCATTTATATTAGAAGCCTTTTCACTTCCCTTCAAAAAACCCTACATAGTAATAGTAAACAAAATCTCACTCTCATATATTATTCATTAATAGAAATTAAGTATACCTGCTCGCGTTACATCATGAAACGCGAGAAGCTGATGTTGCATCAAATACTATTGAAATGTGATAATTGTGTAACCAATACGTAATTAGGGCAAATAATACATCGTAGAAACTGTAACAGCACGTATTTAGGTAAGTATTGAAATCGAAATAATAGCTTCATCGTACAGTTATTGATTGATGTCATAGACATTTGGTAGGGAGACTACTATAAAAGACTGAAGTGTCGTCCAAACTGCTCTGTCAGTTGTCCGCTGCACTTTGTTCTTGCCATCGGTTTGCACTTGCGTCTTAAACGCAATGATATGAAGTTCTTCCAAAAGGGTGATAAATGTATCTTTCAAGGGCGGTACGCACTTGTAGTTTTCCTGGCATTGCGTGTGTCCATAGACGACGATGAACACTTACCATCAGGTTGATGTATGCCTGTATGTCCGTTTGTAATGTATAAAAAATCTTTTTATTGTTGGCTAAAAATAGTACTTTATGTTAGTAAATATTAGGGCTCTCGATTTTCCAGATATTTTCTCTATCTATTATCCTTCTCGAGACTAAGAAATGAGAACCGCAGTTCAATGAAATACAATCAATTTGACATCAAAAATACAATTTGAAATCCCTGGGTGTATACAAATTTAAAAACTCCGTTGAAAAACTTAGAAAACAAATTGTTGTTTACTATTTTTCATCGTGCATTTTACTTTGCCTTTTGTCCTACTCTAATTCTACGATTCTCTCCACTCTATCATTTCAAAGCACTGTAAATTAGAAAGGATTTCATTTGTTACAATAACTACAAAGCACCTTAAGGCCTAGAACGTTATTTTCTGATTTATTTTGTAACAAGAATTTATTATTTACTTACAGCTCAAGTAATACATTGGTAATGTAAATGTTTTTTCCTCTATATAGCCATAGATAATGTGATTTCATAGTGCATGCTTCTAAACCGACGGATTTTCAAACAAAATTAGGGAAGGTACTCGTATATTAAAAAACGTTCGTTAATGGCTGCCATAGTGCGGCATAAAAGAATCCATTGTTTGAGATTACGATGTTTCTAGCTTTAGTAGTTTACGCTCTGCGGTGATGAGTCTATCACTCAGGATATGACTTTTTATATATGTAGATAATATTAAGTTAAAATACAAATTCAATTCAATTTACAATCACTAGTGTACTATTTTAACTTTATATTTAATTTTATATATTAACTTGAATATTGCACCGCAGCAAAAATTGTATACAAAATATTTTTTTTCTTATAAGGTGCGCCGCCACTGCCATCATCATCCCTCGCGAAGAAGAACTCTTCTAGACGGAACGCATGGGGCAACCTCTCATATGCAGACCTCATCACGCAAGCGATTAATTCTGCGCAAGACAACAGACTCACGCTTTCGCAGATATACGAATGGATGGTCCAGAATGTATCATACTTCAAAGATAAGGGAGATAGCAACTCCTCAGCTGGATGGAAGGTCAGTGGAAAATCTAATTAATAATCGTTATTACTTTTTTAACATATTGGTAATGGCGTTGAGTTAAAAAATAACAGGTTTAAAACCTCTATTACTCGTTGACTTGACTTTTATTTTTAAGCGGAAAACACTTATTTTTTTCATTTTGACGTTCAAATATCTTTATATCTTCATTTCTCCGAACCGTAAAGAGTTTTTCTTGTGTCTTTGCGGTTGAGTCTTTGCGGTTAACACTCGTAGAGTCTACTACCCTAATGATGCTCTGTTTCGGAGCGAAACACGTGTTGGTGACGGTATGTGTGTTGGTATATACTTTTATCATAATTGCATGTTTTCCTTTGTGGGAGGGAGGTTTCATGCATGTATGGAAATATATACCATCATACATTGTGCTTGCGGATTGTTGCAAAGTAAATTAATACTAATTTAATAAAGACACATTTATATACAGTAACACAGTAAAATTGATATTTCAATAATAAATTATTACTTAATGCAAAGTATCATTACTCTTAGACAAGATGTTGCAGAATACAGACTCAAAATGTCGCTATTCAAATTGCTACAATTCGAATATGAGTAATTTACGACGAGGAAATTTTTAAGGAAACTCTTCACATGAATCAGTTGGCCGATGTCCATTACTCGAGCTATTGTCACATATACCAACCCAACTAAAATTTACAAACGTTTTTGTTTAAGAAAAATAAAACTGACACGTCTCATCATTTCCAACTGCGTAAATGCACTTAACTGCAATGAATACAAAATTGTATTACGAGTAATTATTATCTTTGTATAAAAACGAAAATGGTATACGCAAAAATTTGAACGTCATGTTCTAAATCTGAATTCCAAACCGAGATTCGTCCTTCACATTGTTTAAGTGTGTGTGAGGACGTTATGAGTGCATACGTAGAATACTGGCAGGTTTTTTCTTATTTACGAATTGCCATTCGGTATGTAAAGTATGTATAATGGCTCTCGGATATTTTCGTTTTTCGCCGTGCTCTTTATGTTTTAAACATTATGGGGTCAGGAGGTTTACAACAATACGACGTTCTAGAATTCACACATACACAAATAACACAAACATCCAACATCAAAGGACATGTGTTTGTGTTTGTCATCGACATCTTACCTGCCCAGAAATTGAACCCGGTGCTTCGCTAGGCAGGTGGGGTCATTACTAACCGAGATACAGAATCGTCAAGATTACCGAATCGATTATCAGACCTTATCGTGACGATGAACATCGTTTGTATAAAACAAATTTAAAATTGAAGTTACAAGAAAAACAGACAGAACGACCCTTGTTTTAATTATAAAGATCATTGAATCTTACCTATGGAAATATCAAGAAAATCGTATGTATACCTATCTAAAAGCATTAGAAGAATAGGAACATTGTAATGCTTAATGAAATATTTTTATATTTTATTAAAAATCATTATATTCCTTATTACACCTGACGTACATACATACATAATCCTCCGCTTGATATACACTTACGGCGTTAATTCATTAAAAAACTTGATAGTTACTCGTTGTGTTCTGAGTAGAGTTTCTTAGAAGACTACCATGCATTGTATCGATACTGGGGTAGATAGCATTCAATGTCCGAGACATTCTATGTCATTCCAAACGCACAGTTACAAATTGTTCGCTGTACCAACATGTATACTTACCTTCGCGTAAAATTCTATTGTTAAGAATGTTGACCTTGCTCGATGGCTTGAAAGATTGACACCACGAATTTTGATGTATTTGCTGTATTCGTAGTAGTGTACTGCAGGATGGCAGTCTGCCAACTCACACTTGGCCAGCGTGGTGGAATATGACCTTAACCCCTCTCATTGTAAGAGGAGACCCGATCCCAGCAGTGGGACGATATCGGTTGTAATGATGAGGTAACTACGTTGAAAAGTTAGCATACGCTTTGGACTTGATTTAGTTTGTAATGTTTGTTTATTATTACTGTAAATATAAACACTTCTCTATGGTAGATTTGTGTATGCTGCAGACTCTAAGAAAATATTCCGTTATGCATCACGAATTTTATTTTACTTTCATATCTATTCAATCAGAAGAAAATCTCTAGTGATCTGTGGAAGATGCGTTTTATTTCCTGATATGCGACATGCATATATATATACATGCGACATGCATATATGCATACATATATATGTCTTAAATAATACTTTAAATATTTGAAGTCAGTGCGAGCTTCACCATATTCATAGGGAAACAACTCCGAGCCATTCCCTATCGACTAAAAAAGAATCACCATAATAGATTAATATACGACGGAGTTATGACTTAATACTCATAAAAGTAAATATATGCACACGAACATAAGGAGGTGCGCTTTGTTAAAATCGGTTAAAAATTACATTAAATTACAATCGTACTTATTATACTACTTTCGACTTACACCTAGGTAATGTGTAAAAACTTCAGAATATACCATAGACACAATATTATAATTAGCTGAAGGAGTTATTTAAATATTTTGCTAACGTTACCGCGTTGATTCGTCGCTTAGGAGTTTGAACTCTCGCCATCATGTTTTTCGCGTTCCGTACTCGCTGGTAATTAGCTGATCGCGGTTGCCGACTTAGTTTTAGAAATTGCACTTATTATATAATAAAAAACTGATCCAGATCAAAATGGATACGCGTGGGATAAGATTCGGTCTATGAAAATATTCTGGATTATTTTCCGTTTTCTAAAACAACTGATATTTGGAACTGATTTATGAGTCCTTGATGCCTTGTTAAAAAAGTTTTATCGATTGTTACGTACGAAAACTATTGTCTTTAAGGATATGAAATGAAATGAAATAATATTTATTCGACGTTGGTTTTTTCGAAAGGCAATCTACACCATCACTCGAACAAATCCCTTATGTGAGTGGTCCCGGAAAAAGAAGCGGCAAGATACACCCAAGGAGCTTTTTTTCCTACTCACAGTTACAGAATGCACTTATGGCTACATATTAAACTCGTATCAAAGTAGTCTTATCTTTAAAGTAATCATCAAGTTTGTAATAAGAATTCTTCATAAGAATGGTTTTGCCGTGAGTTTTAATTTACAGCATGGCTTTATGTATATTTATTTACACATCTACCCATGAAAGAGCCATCAGTATAGCTAATTGTGAAATTTGCTACAATCAATTTGGCCTTATTCCTAGTATTATGTAATATTCTGAACATCACTCTTCTTAAGAAAACTATCAGAGAATTTTTTAGTGTACATATTATTGTCTAAAATATATTGTGATACTGTTGTTAATATATTGATTTCTTCAAAAAGTTAGTTATTTCGTTCATTAGGTAATGCTTCTAGAAGTATAAAGAAATGTGATTACGTACATTTTAATTTATGCCGATATTTTGTGTTGTCTTGTCAAACTTCTGGTATCATAGTTAAATGACGTTAGGCTTAACAACACAAAAACTGTCATGACGGCAAGGTGTCAATGTCCCATTATTATTTGTCTGTTTTTTTTTTTAAAAAGAAATGACGTTTGACAAATTTACAGCTAACAGTTTAACAATTTTTGATAATAATAAAAAATATAAAATACTTAATATTGTAATGTGTTTGTGTTTAATTGTATGTTATTCTATCATGCAACCTAATAGATTTGGATGAAGTTTTACGTCCAGGTAATTTGTTACTTGTAAATGGAGTTTTTTTTCCTGGAAAAATTTTAGTTTCGTTTGGTTATCAAAAAACGAAGTACAGGTGTATCCATTAGAAATTTATATAAATGCGTCTGGCTTCTGTTCCGTAAGACACTGTACGTATCATTGTACTTATAATATAATTCTTTATAAATGTACCAGATGGCTGTATAGGTGAGTGCAGTTTTTAAAACGCAGTTGTATTAAGTTATGTTTCAATAACCTATTATTATTATCATCAATATTGTAACTCAATATCGTTCTATAGCGCAAGTGTCATGATAGACAAGACTCCGTTTTGTTTATCCACACATGTTTCAATTCTCTCTAGATCTAATTTCTAATGCCAAGTCCAACGAAGTCGCGGATAAATGCGAGTATTGAATAAATATATAATTTATTGTTTAATTCCAATTAATTTTATTAGTTATTAACATTTTCATTCAATCGTTTAAGGTAAATTAGGTTAAATGTATGAAAATCTTTTCCTTTTTAACGTGAAGACATTTTTACATTTTACATTTTTAGGTATAATTATATATATAATAATAATAATGTATAATAATATTATTGTGTATAATTATACACCCGTCTTTATCAATTAACCGGCTGAGGACTTAAATTTCGGGATAAAAATAAGACCGACCGACTTTACGGATATCGGATGCCGTAATTTTTCTTTTTCTTTTAACTTTGTGTCGTTTTTCTCTGCAACCTTGCGTTGTTTGCCTGTAGAAAATAATGTGTTACTAAATTTATGACATTGGACTATCACATCGGAGAGTAAAGTCCTATCCACATCGAGTGGGATTCGTGATGCTTCTGCTGTAATTTTTTAAGTATATTAGGTATGTGACAACAGATTTTTGCGACGGTACTCTTTTAAATGTTAGATGTGTCCGATGAAATGTAAATTTACCCCCTACGCAGCAGTCGTCTGAAATAAGCAACATTGAGGTCCAACAACACAAAATTGAGTGTACTTTTCCGGAATGCATATGCATAGAGCCTTCAAGCAGAACCAGACTCTAAGGATCAATCCATATTTCACGTTATTGTTTGCATACATTTTTTTATTTAACACCTGAAGTACTATTAACCGTACGCCATTCCGTGCTTAAAAGTTTACTATAATTATGACGTAATGTTCAAGACAAAAAAATCTGGAAAAACAAAGGAAAAAGGAAAAAAGGAAACGTAAACGTAAAAAAAATTAGTTGTAGTATAATTCTCAGAAGCGCTACGCATTTACGTCGAATTGCGCAGTGTCGCTTGTTATCTCAATCCGAACCGCGACATGACCGATATAAATGATAATAAAAATACTACATGCTCAATCCCTCCACTCTTCTAACTAGGCATTCTTCAAACACGATTTCCATTGATCTTATCCCAGCGACGTGTTAAGCGCACACTCGAGAAAAGCAAGCGATGTAACGCACGAAATGAGACGAACAAAAAATATCTCTTGACCACTAAGTAGTCGTTGGCATGTCCTCACTTGGCGAATTGAATAAGAAACGAGTGTGCTGTTTTAAATATTTTTATGTATTCCAATAAATTTAGCATTAGACATAATCAAATGGTAATATAATAACTAACTCGCAGATAGTTATCATCGAACTTGGTAACCTTCGGAAGCTTACCCATGGCATTGATTAATATTTACGCATACAATACCCATTCAGGCGCAACAGAGCAACAATCTATTTAAATACTTAGCAACTTTGATATAGGGTTTAGAATTGTTATAGCGTTAAACGTGTCACCGTGTGCTTGGTTAATTAGCAATGTGTTAAAATCGTGCATCACGTTTCTATACGCCGTAATTTGAAAAGCGTATGAAAGAGACAGCTAATGTCAGTACATCTGGTATGTAAGGTGAATGAATTGTAAATTGCAGAACATGACATGTGCTCACTTTAGCCAACGATAATATTTTTTTATTTCAATTGGTATGCAAAATAGTTATTTCTTGAAAACACAGAATTTTTTCTATTTCATTTATTACAATGTGAATGTAAGTATTTATTTCTATTTTCTACACATATAATAAAATTCTAGCTGATCGCTTCCTGTACATGAACGATATATAAGAAAAAAACATTATTAGGAGCCTTTATTAACGCAATAGAACACAAAACAATAGTTGTTAGAATTTTTTGTATTTCTGTCTGTGCGTTTGTGCACGCTAATCTCAGAAGCGGCTTAACTGGTTTCCGTTTGGTTTTCACTAATCTATTGTAGTAAGCTTCACATAAAATTAAAAGTTCGTTTCATCTCATTTCGTCTAAAGATAAAAAAGTTATAAATTAATTTAAATTATTGTAGGTACTATTTCTTAGCGTAAGGCGAAGTTTTTCCGAAACGAAACGAGGGCAGCTTGCTAGTTTACGAATATAATATTTGTACTTAAAAGATTCTAGGGCACAGATGTAATAGTCACGCCATTCTTTACTTTTTAATTTGTTTTCATTATATATCATGCTGGCGGGCTCTTCCGACTTCGGTTCGGTTTGAACAATTATGTATGTAGTATATTATAGTATGTATTATATATATATATATTACATGTACATTATGTATAGCCTATGTCCCTCTAAAAAAAGTACCTTTGAAATGGTCAAGGAATTTTTCTGATACACAAATCGCACCCTCTGATAATATTAGTATAGATAAACGTTGCATATAACTACCACAATCCTATGTGGTCCCATAATAGTTGAAACTCATATTTTACAAAAATTCCTATTTACGTCTGATACACGTAATGGCTTCTGTAATCGTGATAAAGGATGGTATTCATTTAATCAACGGCAAAAGTTTTTTTAATGTTGCAGGTGCTTCGTATCGCTTAAAGAAAGAATAAAATATAGTTTATAAAAAACTAAAAACACGCTTTCGTTGAAATATGAACTAAAAATAAATTACAGTTCAAAAAATTAAAGAAATTTCGTAGCGAATGCACAAAAAAATTGAAAATAATGTTAAATTATACAGTTTGTGATCAAGTGAAAGCGAGAGAAAAGGACAGAGGGAATTTCCTTTATTTCTGTATACTATTATTTTTTGAACATATTCAACAACTGATATCCAGAACCTCACGCTTTTTTTTACTTTAACGCTAACTTTTCTGTTAGTTACTTTATATTTATTTATTCGAAATTCAAAATTGTAACTGAAAATATATTCGACATCTCCAAAACGATTCAGTGCTTCTTATTTAAATTCATTGTATATAAAATCTATGTACTAAATTGTACACATTAATTTTGAATGTAATATGAGATAGTTATAATGCTGTGAAGGAAACCCGAGCCCACCAACGTGACAATTATGGGTTGTGAGACATTTCACATTAGTATATCAATGAACATTGACGTGCATCGTGACATGAAAACGGTACTCATTGAAACCTCAAGCCCTATTAGGTTATTGGTTAAACCAAATGTTCTTAAAATAAAATCACAGTAATTCTTGGTAACGTATAAAATGCGTCCAGGATTGAGAATTTCTCATTTGTTTGAGTTAAATATTTAAGTGAATTGTTTATTCATTGTCAATACCTCTAAATAGAAAACGCAACCCACCTTTGTTACAATTTCAGCTATTATATTAATACAACTAAAGTGGACGATTTTTTTATTTTAATGCAGGTAGACTTTGTTGTCGATATATATATATATTATATTAATATCTGTCTATCTAAAACCTTTGAACAAATTTAGATTCTTGGCAAATGTGCAAATTATATTATGAGTCAAAATCTATGATAGTTTTCTTTCCGGAAAATGAAACTGCTCTCGTGGAATCTTCTAACGGGCGCCAAGGGCGACTTACTATTGTTGTTTCAACAATAAACATTAAACAATTAATACATATAAACGGTTCTTTTAGCAAAACTCACGTGATCGCTATCATCTTTGTCTATCAAGTTCGAATTACACTCGCGTATCGGATTCCGTACTGTAAACGTATCCAGGAATGTTTTCCGTTTCCTGTAGAAATTCAAAGATTTTCAATTATCGTTAAGGTTTCCTTGAAAATTAAGGGGGCTTTATCCTGTACATTCGAAAAAAATCAAAACTAAATAATGTAATGCTTTTATGATATCTTTTTATATAGGTAAAATGCGTGTTTTATGTATCTGTGACACTGTCATTGTGAGACCGGTCACCTGATAGTAAATGGTCAACGCCATTCGTTGACGTACATAACACTGGAGATATCACCGTCGCGATAGGAGAATTACTATTAGTGCTCATGGTTGATTATTACTATACTTGTGCGTTTTTCCTATAAGTGATAATAGATACACGAACGTCATTTATCTTTGGACACCTACAAACATCCTTTTTACGCCTTGTCCTCTGCTGTTACGGACACAGACTATTAAAACATCACGCAACCAAAACCCAAATTTATTTTCTATCTCCAACAGATCTACAAGGCTTAAAGCTCACAAAATCATTAACCAGCGCGGTATTTGGCCTTGATTTATTTCAATCCGAGACTCTCATTTGAAATAGTTATGAGTTATACTGGCTGTATATTAAAGTTAATACCTGCCGGCCGGATATGGTAATAGAGGTGATGTTGGGTGCAAAAATTGGTATTCGCCGTATCGATGTCGCTGTGGTCCGGCTGAATAGCAAATGGACGCGACCGTTACATGTGACCGTTAGGACGCCTCCGCGACCGTATCCTTACCGTTGATAGTCTAAGCTCGGCCTACGTTTCAGTTAGATCCTTCTGCGTGTGATTGTTGATGTAATTCCTCTCGAATTATTGAAGTGAATATCATTATTGCATCCCTTTACACTCACTCCTGCTACTACTTTTGGTTTTTATCAAAAGTATGACTGGGGAAAAATCTCGTGTCCGTCAGCAACTACTAGAAGTTGATCACCATTCAAACTTTAAGAAAGACATGTCACATATGTCAGCTGGTGGTTAGGGGATCGACGGTCAAATCTCCCGCATAACAGCTCGCGGAGGAGGACGTGATGACAACCAGCGCTACACGGGGCCACGGTTCCGTGCTAGCACAAGCCGAGTCACTCCATATTGCCAAGACGATAAAAACGTACCAATTGTTTAAGAATTTTAAAGGCAATAAATTTATTTTATTATTATGTATTTCATTTATGTGACTGTCAAATGATTTTCAAATCACGGGTGAAAATCAGAATGCACACATTTATCCTACAATAAATTATTTTTAAATCAATCTTCGGTCGTCGCTTTGTAGTTAAGCTAGCAACGTAGGTTCTCATGAAGTTAACTACTTTTTTATGTAAGCATTATATGACTCTTAACTACTAACATAGTGTAATTCAATCGTTTTATTTGTATCCAAATGTGGTTATATTTCTCGATAGTCGCCCACGCATCCAACGAACGTTGTGTCCTCTACTTACATATACCTAAGTAAGGTTCACTAGTCAGAATGTCTTATCTATTGTAAAATTTAGTATGTGTAAGATTATTATTAATCATTTTAGTAGACGAAAAAATTAATACTATCACGCGTTCCTGCTCTAACAACACACACACACATAGAGAATAATTTGAGCAAGCACTTATCTGTCACCTATATGTGGATGGTGGATTACGACCTAGTTGCATAGTGGTCATGGGCAAACTGTTAAGATAACTTGGTCTACATCTATATATCGTGAGTACCCTAATTTGTTGTATTAGCCGACAAACAAGCAGACCAGCCGCCTGATGGTAAAAGGTCACCGGTTTGCACGCAGATCCCTAATACCAAATAAAAGGTGGCTTGACGGCGCACATAAAGAAGCATCGATCATATTAGTTCACCAACATTGCGACCGCAAAAAAAAAACAAAGAAGCCTTACATTATGCACGAGTACAGTTGGAATTAAAATAGGTGGTATCAAGCTTACCGGTGTATTGGTGGTCACTCGGCTGCGTGAAGTCTGTCTGCGTGCTCATCGTCAGTACTCCCGAGCTCGACGACTTCGGTCAGATAGCGCCGCAGAAAGGGAGGAGAAATACGTGGAGTACAGGCTGCAACAACACTACTCCAGGGCGCTATCGCAGAGAGCAAAGCCCGAAACTGGGACGCACTCGTGGAGGGGCTTGACCGGGATCCGTAGGGACGCCCCTACAGGATAGTAGGTTGCGTCCATGGGTACCTCCACCGACGGAAACTCGACTCGCTTTTCGTGGACACAGTGACGGACGGTCTGTTTCCCGGAACGACCGACGAACCAACGATGTCGCCGGATCGCTTCATCTGGTCGGACGACTTAACGTCACCGACATCGATCTCAGCGATGCTATCAAGCGCATGGCGAGGCGTAACACTGCGTTTTAGCACTGAACGTGCTGAAGGCAAGGTTACTGTGCCTGTTTACCGCCTGCTTCCACTACAGACGGTTTCCTTCGGAGTGAATATGGGCGAGGCTGATGCTATTGCACAAGTGGGGCAAGCCCGGAGACTCCGCTTCAGCGTACAGACCCATCTGCCTACTGGACGACGTAATGTCTGCAAAGGAAGACGCCGAACGAGCAAGGGAGCCCGCTGAACCCGCGCGAAGACGGAGTCGCCGAAGACCTACATAACGTCCTCCGACGCGGTATCCCTTGAGCTCGGGACCAAAATAAGGCTACGGTATCTCCTGCCTATCATAAGAGGCGACTAAAAAAGGGCTTCCGGGGTTGTGGGCCGCTAGGGTGGGAGCTCAAACCGTACAGTCAGCGACCCCAGGAAGGACGACGGTATACGTGGCCGCGTACCGCCGTAAATACCCGAAGAGGGGTGAGCGGAGGCTCATCGGGAATAGAGCCCGGCGGAGCACGCGCTCAGGACTCCGGTTGCGTTCCGTTAGAGATTCCGGAGTTCTGTACATAGCTCTGAGGAAGGCCAGGGGGGGGGAGGATGTTAAATCCCACATATTCCGGTGTCGTTCCCATGGCACCGGGTACCTTTTGAAGGTTTCTTCCCTCGAAAACAAAAAAAAGGTGGCATCAAGCTCACTAAAGTCCAACATCCAGGTCCATTGTTCCGCAGGAGAAGCACTCAATCCTTATTCGATCACGGAGCCTTCCTATATGCACTGCAAGACTGCCGTTTTAGTCGCTACAATCCCACATAGCCCGGAAAATCTCTACAAATGGATCGAGTATTTTAAAAAAAAAATCCCCTTTCATTAAAGGGGTCCTCATGAATAGGGGTAGTTAGCTTGGGCGCAAGGATGGTTGGAGTCACTCATACCTTGAATTATAATAAAATGTATTATAATAAAATGTGTATAATTCATGATGAGTTAAGATTAAAACAGTGTAGCACCCCTTTCTCGCAAATATCAACAGGAATTAAAAGCCCCCAATCATAGAATATACTGTAATAACTTTTCTCTATTTCTCAACATATCTTTAAGTCAAGAGTGCACAACCTTTTTTTTTTTTAAGTTAATGCGCCTTACCATCTAAGGTTACAATCGCCACTTACAATCAGGTGCAAGTAGTGTAGTCCAAGCATTTACTTATGATATATAAAAACAATTAGACAGTAGAACAACTAGAACATAACTAAGTTTCGCTTTGTAAAATAATAATAATATTTTTTTTTGGTTTATTAATAACATAACAATAAATTACTTGCAGTAGATACAACGTAAATTAAAAAAAAAGTATTTATACTGACTGTGATAGTCTATCCTCCGGAAACATCCATTTACAGTAATGTAAACTATTCTTTGTACATGTTAATTCATATTATAAGTTACAATTGTCGAGTTAAGTCTGAATTAGTTGAGTGGATTTTTGTAAACTCGTAACAAGCAATTAAGCTCAAACTACAAAAATAATAGCTATGATTTTTATATTTGTCGCGGAGCCCATTGTAGAATTAACATTTCCACATTCATAAAATGTTGACATTACATGTTATTCTGCGATCTTTTATTTCTTAACACATCAACAACAATAACAAGCAAAACTCCAACATTTACCGAGCACGTTAAAAAAAAGTCATTGTACAATTCTCAAAAAATACTTCACGGGCAGACTTGACCTTTCATGGTTTTATCATTGAAAGATTGCGATCTAAAATTGCACGCAATCAATGGTAAATTTAACAGTTGTTTTGTTTTATTATAAAGCCATAATTGAATCAAAAATTACTTTACTTACCTATAATTTTGTCATTACAAGCATCGAAATTTCAATACTTAGTAAAAAAGGGTAAAATTATTTATAATATGATTATTGATTATAATACAAATTGTATGTCGGAAAGTAGTGTTTCACCTGAGTTAACAAATTGTAATTTTAGGGTCGTTGGCTATCGATATAATTAAGCTTAGAACATTTTCTTTGCCTATTTTAAGCGTTAATTTAATTTTAGTTGTGGTAATAAAACCTAAATTATAACTATTCCAACGTTATTGTTATTATTAATCATAAGTTTATTAATACCCTATTATCAATACTTTTGTATTGTTACATTCACGTGTAAATATTATCCTGTGACTTTGTATGTGTGAAATTGTGATTTATCTGTTTTTATTTCACTTATTTAGTTTTCATCTCTGTTTTATTCGTGCACATTTTATTAATCCGAATGCCGTTTTTGTTATCGCGGGATCATGATTTTTATACAAACTTTACTTTGTCTTCACTGGTGGTGGTGGTGGTGAAAAGCTTTCATTAGTAGGTATCTAGTGTAACATTGATTCTATATACGAGATATAAGTTTCCAGTTTGTTTACTTAATCAATGACTCTCGGTAATCTTCGGTTTTATTTATGTATTTCATGTTCTTTCTGTCTTAATGCTGATGCTATATGAAACATCCATGTAGATGAAGACATACTGCCAAAACGTTTTTGACGACCGATTTGACTGGTACGCCGATATTGGAGACTGTCAGTTTTCTATGTTGTATGCACAAAAAATTTGTGTACCATATGGTTATCTAAACTGGATGCATCGATCAACTCAGTACTTGGTTATGTCGCTGTCTGAAAATTATATTTTAGTACTAACAAGCATAACTGGCTACAACAAAGACAGCCAAGTTCGGTTAACATTGTGAACAGGAACGCAAACTAGATAACTTCCTATCAATCTCGGGCAGCTGTAATTTCCATGATCATAATAATATAAAACGTCACGAAGGCAGAATTTAATCGTTGGAAAATTCCAACTAAGATCTTTCTTAATAAGTAATTGAGGTTACATTGATTTACTCTCCGCCATCTTGCAGTGTGATAACGACGTATTTGAAGAGCGTATTGTGTGCGATAAGGATAATACAATGTTGAGTTGACAATTGAATGTTTTCATTAATAGTTCGTGAATTACACAAAATTCTTCGTTGACTAGACTTGTCATGGAGTCTATTAGAAATATGTGTACTTATACTTACTTACTATTTATACTTCGTCTTAATTTTTGATTTTGTACATAAATTAATCTCTCTCCTATTCAGCTCGGAAGTATTTAATAAATGATAAAATACTGCGTTGTAAGTAAGGTATTTGTAAGGTTTCACGGGAGTCCCACATAACCAGCGCAGCCGGCTGCGCTGGTATGCTATGAGCATTTACCACCCCCCTCCCCCGCTTTCCGGAGAGTAGCCCTTTCTCCTTTGTCTAAACGCAAAAAAAAATCACGTCATAAATTAGAAATAATTATATTCATTTGTTTAGCTGCCTACAAACAGAAAAAAATTAAGGGAGGATCGGTAGTTATACTAAAATGTCTGCTAGGTTATATGATGTAAGTTCTAAGAATTTTTGTTACGTTTATGGACAAACCTATGTCTCAAAAAATACAAGTAACCCACGACTTTCACCGAAGCAAGTTATCGTCAATTTCTAATATTTTATAGTTAAAAAATTGGAGGTGTATGTTAAATTCGAATTCCACTCAATAATGACGGAGACATCCAAGCCGCCGGTTATCATTATATATATATATATATTTCAACGAATATCATACGATAATTTTAATTATTAGTAATGAATAATTATTAATAATAAATCGCCTGTCATCAATATAAACTTCGAAGCAAAAGAGACGTACAAGTAGCATATTGAAATGTTATTGATACGATAAGAGAGACATTGACACATTTTTTGCCACGTTTCGTCGTGGAAAATAACTAGAGAGTGATTTATTTTTAGAACAACTTTTTTTGTATCGCTTACAATCGTCAAGTTTGATAAGGGGACTTGGGTGGCTGATTGTATCACGGGCTTAATGGCTTAACTTTATCTTCGACATCGAGATATTATCGGTCCACTGTAGAATACAGAACGCCACATAATTTATTTAGCATATCTGTATGACCCACTGAGGAACAGAACAGAACAGAAGAACAGAATTGGCGGAGACTATTCTTATTAATAATTATTATACATCGCACGATTTATAACCAGTGTTGAAATAAAGATATTGTCTAGCTCTTCATTGAATTAGGATTGGATAAAAAATATAGAAGGACAAACAAATCGATTTTCATTAATACCATAAACGCTTTAAAATTGTAGACTTTAAAATAATATTAAGGAATTTGATGAGAAGAGAGTCAATGATCATGTGAATATATCAGTAATGTTACACCCTAAATAATTTTCACATTTTTGTGGCACGTCAATTAAGTCATAGAAAAATTTAAATATATAAATTATATATACAGTAATAATTTAATGTTGTTGGGTCATATCTATTACTTTCAATCAGGGTTCTAGGATATATATTAATGGATATATATCACATGATTTTTTTGTGATACGAGTATATATCAAATTTTATATTATTGAGTAATTTTTGGCGTTTGTTACTGTATTTGTACTTCCCAAATGTAGATGGCGTAGGAGTAGAGTTAAAACATACTGCCTAATAGTAAGTTCTAAGCCATAAATGACAACACTTCTGCCGGCATTAATGGCGCCTGTTGTGTCAGAAAAAAATATGTTTTTTTAGTTTTATGTATGTTTATGTAATATATGTTTTTTAGTTGATTTTGCCTGATCTAGAAGAAAATTTTATGTTTTGGTTTCATTTGTCTGATTTTAAGTTGCACACGACAAAACTGATATAATACGGATATAAAACTGATATTATAGAGCCTTCTTTGAATATAACACCAATGCCTTCCCGGCATAAAGATTTTTTCGAAGACGATGTAGCCACTTCGAATCCGTTATTTAGGAATTTACCTATTTGTGATTCTGACAACTGTTCCTCTAGTAGTGTTAGTAGAGCCAATACACCCTAGCTTAGTAACGCTACGAGTCAGAATTCTTCTGGTTATTCGTCAGATTAAACTACAGCATTAGGCAGAAATGAAAGAAAACGTCAGTGTAGCTATGATGAATGGAAAAACTTGATAAAAAACTGTTTCAAAAAATTAAACAAAGCTTATTTAAATAGAAATGGAGTATAAAGATATCAAAAGATTAAAAACACCATCATGCCAAATTATTTGCCGTTTTACATGTCTATAAAAGTTTAATGCACAAGTACGGGAGTGTATATTTTCTTCTTTTTGGCAAATTGGAAATCTCTGTAGACAATGAGATAACATCGTTAATTATACGGATGTTAGCAACACTGAGTATCCTCTACTTGAAATGCTGAATCTAGACGTAAAAAATAGCTGTAGTATTGTTTACCTTTTATTTAATCCAACCCTGATATACCTAAATTATAAAACCATGTTCCTATACACACAGTCCAAACAGCATTGGCAAAATGGTGCTTAGGTGGTGTGTTCCTTTCTTCCGATCGGCGTGCTGGTACTAGAACTATTGTCATAGACGATGTAACGACGATCAGTGTCATAGACAGGGAGTTTTAAGGCACGTCAAAACGTTCCAGCCGGTAGAATCTCATTATGTGCACAAACATTCTACTGAAAATTATCTAGACTGCGACGTTACATTTACAAAAAAGTTTTCTGTGTATAATGAGTGTTGTGCTACTGAAAATATAACTAAAAAAGCAAAGACTTTAAAGTTTAAAGTAAGGCAGTATCGTAATATCATAAATCAAAATTTGAATATATCATTTCATAAACCGAAAAAAATACCATATATATATATATATATACACATATACATATACATATATACAAACAAAAACACAACACGGGAAGAAGAAAAACAAAACAAAGAACATCACATGAGAATCAAGACTAAAGCTAGAGAAATAAAGGCAAGTGATAAAAAGGAAGCTTTGAAAAGTTAAGGAAAAAATAGTTACATGTTTTGATTTCCATACAATTTTAAACTATCCTCATGGCAATGTAGGTTTATTTTATTATAAGAGAAAGTTATCAATTCACAAATTCACCATATTTGATCTTGCTAGTTACGAACCTTACTGTTATATAGGGAATGAGATTATTGACAGACATGGAGCATGTGAAGTAGCAAGTTGTTTATCTAAATTCACTGAAAACAAAGTTAATTATGTTGCCAAATAATTTACGTTTTGGTTCGACAAATGTTCCGCTCAAAATCGGAACCGTACTGTGTTTGCTTTCTATACCTATGCAGCTGGAATGTATAATAATAAATAAGTAAACATTTACACACTTACACTTACACCCCCGTACTAGGATTCGATTTGTTGCGGATGGCATGGACATCCACAAATACTACATTACGATATTACAAATACCCATGACCGGAGAACAAAGATTTATCTATCACATAAATGTTTGTCGCGGCTGGGAATTGAAACCGGGACCCCTCGCTCGGCAGGCAGGGTCACTACCAACTGGTAAAATGTACCAACTGGTATGGTATAACGATAGTTCATAGGTTTCTCGAGCTTGGGCATAAATAAAAAGAAGCCGATTCCGGTCATGCTTTGATTGAGAGAAACGTCAAAAATAAGCTTATATATATACCCATGCACAATGGTTTGATTTAGTTAGATGGTCAAAAGTTAGCCTTCCAATCTATAATGCCATTGCAATGTGTAATACACATTTTTACAGTTATAAAATTTTTCTAGACGCTAGAAATTGGACTAAGAAAACTAAAAACAAAAAAAATATGGACTAAAATAAGATAAGTTCAGGTTATGTCATGTGAACCCTATATTTTGTACAATCCATATTTTAATAAAGTCGATTTGAGCTTAAAATCGGTATAGTTTTTGTTCATAATGTACTTTCATGCGACCCTTTTTTGAGAGATTGACAATTTACAAGCAGCATAAGGTCATAATTCAAACGTACGACTTTATTTACGCTGTCTATATCAGCCTGATTGAAGGCATAAGGTCGTGAAATCGTAATACGACGTTTTTCCGCTATGTATAAGGTCGTAAGTAATTAAAATGAGTTATTTTGTGTAAATATGATTTCTTATTATATCCAGTGCTTAGTATTATGTTCTTGAGCTAATTATTGACAGCGCAGTGCTAAAGAACCGGTTGAAAATGTTTCAAAAATTAACTAGGTATATCATTAACCTTTACGAAAATGTCTGTCCTGAAAAAATCTATTGTTTTGCGTTACGACCTAATGCGTGGGAGCCGTCGATATATACATACCTATCTACGAATGGTTAATTTCTTTAAATAAAATCTCAACTATTAAAAAGCAATTACAATACAATAACTCTATAGTCACGATCGGAATTATTGTAAGTTTATGTAACTCCCAAAGCGTGCTCTTTTAGATATGATTTAACTTGGTATGGCAAGTGAGGTGTTTTTCGTAAAAACTAAGTACTTTTTGCTTACATTTCTTATCGACTATGTCCCGTCTATGTATAATGTCTATGTATATGTGTCTACTTCCTTATTAAAACTTGCAATAGATTGAAGATTTCCTGTAAACTTGTAGTTCGTTTGAAATCTTGTTATTCGAACTCGTGATTTAGTACATTTGACCATTTTATATATTGCATCTACATATGAAATGTTAAATAAATAAAAAACTTCCCGTCTGAATTTCTTCTTACTCTTTTAGCCAATTGAAGGTCTTGCCTTTGCCGGAATATAATAGGTACATATTTTATATGAAGCTTTCAAATATTGCAAGCATCTCAAAAGTAGGTATATAATAAGTAATAATCATAATAATAATAAGTAATATATTAGTAGTATTAACATGTATCTAATATTAATAATAAAATTAACTGGACAAATTCGGTACATTCAGTAAAAAAAGGAAAAATGAAGATAATTATAGACTAGCAATGTCCAAAAATAAGTTTTTGAAATATCTGTCTATACTTCTCTCTTTTTAGTTTCATCTCGTTTTCACTCTCACTCTCTGTTTTGAAGCTAATCTACAAAAACAATTTACGAATTGGATACAGTATTCGCTACTGAATAGTTTCCTCTATAATATAATAAAATTATAAATAACTTAATGTTACAACTGTGTTACGTAACAAAATGCACTGAGACGATTACCGTTTATCACTTTTGTTTGGAACTGTGTGCATTTGTGTCTCTTTCTCCTAGAACCAAATACAAAACACTGATCTTCCCATAATTTAATGTTATTGCATCCTCTAAATACACTTACAGAATTATCAGGAAATTGAATATCTGTAGCTTATATTTTATTGTGAGGCAGATACTTTTAAATCGAGAAATTTGAACTTTAAAAACAAATCAAACCAAGTCAGAATCAAATTAGATGGTACTGAGCCCAGCAATCTTCCAACATGAGGAACTTAACTCCATAGCCCCGTCCATTGCTCAGCAAGGTCCACCACGAGCAGGGAAGTTGGCTTGGACTCAACGATGGATAATGCCCCTTAAATCCCATCTAAAAATTTTGTATGATCATAATCAACAATGCGTTAATTTTAAATTCATTTGTAGATTAATTAGTGTGTCTGTGAGCGCGTTAGAAAATACTGGAACACTTTGAACTCAGTTATAATATTAATGTAAACCACATTAAAAGATGAAAACAATAGATAATAGTGTGTATTAACCCTACCGAGCGAGGAGTCCCGGGTTCGAGTCCCGGCCGGGGTAGATATTTATATGACAGATAAGAGTTTTGTTCTCGTATCATGGGTGTTTGTGATTTCATATTTATGTATATCCTTGCTACCCGTAACACGGGGAATCTTAGGTATGAGTGTGTGATCGTTTATTTGTTTATTCTTGGTCGTGACTCCTTCCAAATGAGTCCTTTAAGTATTTCTAAATACTTTAAAGAAGCACTCAACAACTTATTCAGACCACAATCTGTATTTATATCAACGAAAAAATATATAAATTGTTTTTAAATAATTTAAATATTAGTTACACTCCAAGTGACGAAATTAAAGTAACAGCCGACAATTCGATACGATTTAATTTAATTTACTAAAACAAAATGATAGTCGTTTGAAAAGGTTTTAATTTTAGCCTCTTATCTTATCATCGTCTTAGCAACAGTTGACATCCTAGCAACGTGACGAGACGAGACCAATCGATTGAGTCGTTTTCTATTGTAATGAATACATTCCAGGGTAGATACGGAGTGATATCGTCGGTATATTAAATAACACCGCAGTGTATTCTCTATCGGGGCAAATCACTTAAGTGCGGGTAAATACACATGTTAAAAGTAGAAGGTGTGACCACTGTGGACTGTGGATAGCTGGCCTTGATAACGCTTGTAAATGGTATCGACCCAATTGACATTGGCACAGGAAAGTTTCGGCCATTTAATTTCGCCTGTACCTTAGTTCATGTACCTTGTAAGGGAATAGTAGGTACTTTGTTATTCTATTAAGAAATAGTTACAGTATTGAAGTAAATAATTTGTACAACTATTGAATTTATCTAATATTCCATTATAGGATGAATTGGTCTTCAATTAATTGATTCTGAAATAAATAACTAACTAGCTTTTACCCGCGACTTAGACCGCATTGATTCAGAGTGTATTATTAATTTGATGAATGTCAAAAAATCATTCATGGATTTCTTAATTTTTTATTTTATTTTAATACTACATGTCTTTAGTACTTAAATTATTATTAACGCACTTCAATAAAGGACGCGGTTCTATGTTCGTGTGTATATCTTTTTTATTTATTTCATTTATTTAATAATTTATGCACACATAGAAATATAGTACAGATAGGACATCAAGTAAGGATGGTACAAGGGAACTGCTTATTTCTTATGAAATCTCTTCCAGCAGACCTGAGACTGGAGAGCGGTATGTCTAGATGGTAGTGGACTGTGTACACAAAATACAATATATTGGAACTAAATAATAATAGTAAATAAATACATGCGTAAAAACAATTATATATAAATACATACATACCTACAAAAATACATACATATCTACATACATACATAAATAAAGACATATAATAAAACTAGAAATACCAATGAAGAAATGATAGTGGTATTGTAACCAAACAGGACATTATAAACAGATAAAACAAAATAATCTACGTAGCTAAGGAAATATAGTGCTCTTTGACATTTTTTAATTTATAAACAGCCATAACTCCATCGTTTATGAAACTATTTCAATGTTTCCTTTTTAGTGTATCTGCTCTGCTCGTGCGCGACTCGTAAGCGTAGACACAGCTTTAAAGTTTAGCCAGCGTAAGCCACATAGGCGATCAGAAATCCATTTTTGAAAACTTAAGTCTCAAACATTAATATTTTATAAAAACATAAGAAATTTTTTGAATAAAAGTAACTGATTTCTTCAAGCCTCAAACTACCTCGTCTTCGTAACAATCAGCTCAGCGGTTTCGCCGTGAAAGCATAATATACAGACAGTCAGAGTTACTTTCGCAATTATTGTATGGATATAGAAGTAACGTAATAACAATATTGATACTACTAATAATACTGATTGGTTACACTTTATAATACGGATAAATAGGGATAAACCTTAATAAAATATATCGCAACATCACACGCCGGCGACGCACAAGGACGAACAGCGCGCTTCCACACCTTTTTCTAATGAAATTTTTATGAATGAAAATAAATCGTGACTGAACTCGTTAATATGAGGATCATACAGTCTTGGCCAAAAGTATTAGGCACCCCCAATAAAGTTACTGCACATCTGTGCTAGGTGAACAACGAGTAATATTCTTTTTTTAAAGGATTACCGGTATAATGACACGCTAT
>PDGT01000007.1:4578075-4622797 GCA_003671415.1 Megathymus violae
TTTAAATATTTATTAAGGAAATAAAATTATTAAAACAACCAAAACTAGTTTTATTTTTTTTATACCCGAAATATGCAGCAAGTTGTAGGGTGCCTAATACTTTTGGCCAAGGCTGTACGTTAAAAAAATAACCGTTAGTCTACGGTTTTAACCTAATCCGAAAAAATATCCATATCGACACATGAAAATATTACTCACTTGTTTCATTATTTATTGAGTAGTAGTTATATTTTTGTAATTTACTACAGTTAGTGGTTAGTGTTACTTTAGTCTGTTTAAGGAGTTAATTAGTTAAGTTGAGAGTTGAGTTATTAATTACAGTAATTACCTGTATATTGTTTTCAAGGTTTTTTTTTTCATTTAAACTTAACCATCCAAAACGTTCCAAATAACGTGTGTACCTAATTCCTTCACACGCAATTGTCTCCGATATTTTTTTCGTGTTCTAACGTAGGACTTTAAACTTAATACAATTGTTAGTAATTATTATTAGCTGCATATAAATATTCGTATTTTATGACATCATGCCTGTTTTTATATATACATTTAACATCATTGTTACGTCTGTAATGATACTCATGATCGAGGAACTTGTAAACGTCGGGTCATATTCATAAGATATATATATGTGTTCTTTATACGATAGTGTATAACTATGAGAAGATTCAGTGACTGCTGTAGATAATTACTAACGAATATATATTAGCATAAACATATTTATTTTAATATAAATATATTATATTTTAGTATAAACATATTTTGACATCGGCTTGGTAAGCGGTTGTGATCCGTTTAAGGACATATTCCTTTTCTCGATTAAATATGTACTCGTACGACGGAATAATATGTAATAATGTGAATAAGCCCACTAAAGCAATAGGTCAGAACCTGTAATGTTAGATGTAAGTTATTTAAATATAAATACATTAATTAATTATGATAACTTGTACAAAATACAGCCTATGTCCATTCGGAATAATGTACCTTTCAAATGGTAATAGAATTTTTCAAGTAGGTGCTGTGGTTCCGGAGATTACCTTTCGCATTTACACAAACTCACAAAATTCGTAGTCTCTGTAGTATAGATTTAGATTAAAAAAAAATACAGCATTAATTAAAACATATACATAGGTACATATAAAGGGTCATTGGAAAAGTCGACTTCGATAATCAAGGACCTTATAAATAAGATCGTTACGGATTTGAGCCCATAATGTGCTATCTCAAAATTAACCGTTTCCATAATATATGACTTAAGATTATTACTTATTAAACCGATTTTTACCCAAATTTCAACTTAAAAAGCCAGCTCCATACCACGGCCAGCGAAGAGCGCTGATTTAACACCCATGGATTTTTATGTGCTTATAATTATTGTATATTAAAAGAAAAATAATAACGTGCAATATTCATTAATGCAATAAATAGTGGAAAAACTGCGAGGTAGATTTAACATAACAAAACGAACGCTATTGGCTGGACAGAAACGTGACGTCAGCGTCTGCGATTTCACATCAAGAAATTATGGAGGGCTGCGTGTTTTTTATAATTACTGGTTATTTTTACGATATGTCATATTACATTTATAACTTAATTAATTTAATATTTTCTTTCTACACGCTTAAAGGACATATTTTGTAATGAACATTTTTAACGTACTTTTGCATACAGGCACAACACACTAATTGCAAAATGGTTTCATATTTTACTCCGGGCTTTTAGACATCTCAAAATTTTTAAGATGTTATTTTCTACTAAATGCAAACAGAATTCTTATCTTGTTAAGGCCGCTGACGTCACTACGAAGCTTGTCATAATGACAGCGTTTAAAAGGCTCAAACAATATTGCAAATTAAAAAAAAATATAGAAAAAATTGTTGACTTTTCTATGACGCAAATATTTATTAACGGTATTATTACGGTATAACGGTATACTAACATAAATAATCGCTAAAAAACTTAAAACTCACCCATGCATATACTTCCAATTGATGTCGGTAATCTTTGTGCGTAATTAGTGTTGTAGATGCGCTACCAAGCCCGATGCCTCGTGTGGATTGTAACTGATCTTCCGAGTTACGAAATGAGGCAGAAGTTGTATGTAAAAGCTGGTAGTATTTTTTGTGTTTCCATGTCTTACAGGGGATGTGACGTTGTTACTCTGGGTCTTCGTTAGCAACCATTTAAACAGTATAGGAACATTTGACAATTAAGGCGAGACTGACCTCATCACAAATCTGCTGTCGTTGGTAATTGTACAGCTTGCTATAAGCCTATACAGTAAATAACAGATGAGTAGAACAAAATATTGTATTCATTCACTCTGATAGATAGTGAACATTAAGCTCTTATAAATAGTGCTTCAAATGAAATGCTAATTTTATAATCAACAATTTTGTCGCTATTGAACGAGTTAGATATTCGTATGTATCAATATGTTGATTCATACGAATATCTAACTTGAAATATCGATATGTATGTTGATTCCGGAACGATATTACTTTATCAATCGGGGACTTTTACGCGGCGTACAACCATTGTAGATGTGACCATGCGTGGGGAGTTCGGGATTCGAAGAAGACATCTTTAATAAATTTACTGGATATACTAATGTAGTCTTCAATGAATTTCAACACCGTGATTTAGAAACTGGTACAGCGCCATCTAATGAGACATTTCAGTATCACAGAACTTCGAAGTCGAACACTACTAATAACGATAATACATACATATTTCATAGTTGAAAATAATTAGTCAAGGTTTGTAAATAAATACGTTGTAAGTACCTAACATTTAGTTAAATTAGAAAATGAAATGTATTGGTTAAAATATATATATGATAGATAAAATTCGACAAACCTACTTACTTCAATCATCTTATGCATGATGAAGCCGAAGCTATTTTTTTGTAACAGATTCAAAAGGAATATAAAACCTTATCGCTGGCTCTCTACTTTATCACGAAGTCCCCAAAATAAGTAAAAATCAAACAAACTTGTAAATAAAATTTTGCACCACCTGAACTCGTAACGAGTTTAGTTTAACCTTGGCCATAAATTTACCGATACAAATTTGTTCTACTTTTGATATACGTTGGGAGAATTTGAGGGGGCGACTGCAATAGAGGCTGCAAGGCACGCCACCTTGCCCTGATTGATTTATACGTACGTCTTGTTTGTCACGAGCCCGATTTATTTGAATTCCTGCCAGGCTGCCTCGCGTAGCCAACGGATTAATATCGGGCGGACCTCCTCGATATATCCCCGAGTTTCGGCAATAATTCAATATTTCATCCATTGGGCCGGGACCTACGCTGTGAATTAACATACAAACGTCAATCGTTTCATGAATAAAAAATGTATTGGATTTAGCGGAATGACTCGCGCGATCGAGTCTGCGCAATCCGGACGTCGTAGCGACTGTAATATGAAAATGTTGCATATTTCTGATTTAGAGAATGCGTATATCACGCTTTTAGGCCTCATTTCGCTAGTCGTAAAAAGTTCTGCGTTACATTTGCGGTCAACCATCAACACGAGTCTCCCTCGACTTTTAGCGTAAACACAGAATTTGGTGAAAGAAAATCGCTTTCACGTCATTGCTGATTCAAAAGTAGAAATAAAAATCTTCAAATATAATTAATCTGATAGATTTATACCTATGATACATTTCCTTTTAGAATCAATCTTGTTTCGATTCATGTGTCAAAGAGTAAGAAGCAACGAATCTGCCTTTTTCTTAATCGGCAACGCGTGTCTGGCGTAGTGTGTTGTAAATATATTATACATCGATTATATTTCGCGTGTAACCTCATTTTGTACTGTCTGTATAATAATGTCTTAAAATAATAAATAGTCCAGTCTTGATTTCGTCGTTTCACTTTACCTACGAATACTCCCTCTACATGCCTTTGTTCTTAAGAAGTCCATGAGCGGCGATAATAATTTACCATCACGTTGCCCGTATATAAATAATAAAAAAATCCATGTTTTTATGTATATGAAAGTAGCCTGCCAATGCAGTTGTTTAAGTGACTACAGCAAGTCATGGACTTCTGTAGTATTAGTTACTCCCGCGACTACAATGGATTGACTCATTTGTACTGAAGCCAACAATTGCATATATACTAGATTCATCAGTTCACATCGACCAACTCTTCAGCACTGTAACGAAATCGGAATTACCGACACACGTTAAAACAACACACGGTTCAATTTTAGACGGAAAACCTTCCGTCCAAACCTACAACCGTAGCTGACCATGCATGAATAACCTTACTAGAATTCATTGGTACCGTTGCATGGTGGTGTTAAGAACTGTATGGTACGAAGCCTAACGACCTCCCAAGGGACCCACCGCTGTCGTCTTTCGTGCATTGTTTATCATGATGCACCATGAGAGGGGACGTTGGTTTGGACTCAAGTACGAAAGGACTCTTTTACACAGATGTCATTGTCAATGTAACATTGAGTAATATTATTTTATGTCACAGTCACGCATGTGTATATATATATAAATATAATTTAATGGTAACATATATATATTTATAAATGACTCTTTTCTTGCACCTTGTACAGCGCTTCGCGAATGTATTGATACTGAGTTCACCTTTTTTAAAAGACAGTTTTAAGATAACTTGTCGGTTTGAAAAGATGATGAAAAACCTTGATGTATACACGTCGCGGTAAAAAATTCCATATCGACGCATCTCAACTAGTAGAACCGGTTCCAAGTTTAAAGCTACATGGTTTTCTTCCACACAACGCAGCAGGCGTCTTTGCGAGGTTACTGTACTTAAAATATTATTTTATTGTATGCGAATTTCGTAATGTCAGAAAATTTAAATAAGGTCATAAAGGTCACTATCAGGTTTAAAGTCCAAGCCGACTCCATGTCTTGTAGTGCAAGGTGCACTATTTAACGGGCGAAGAATCTTCTTTCCTTGGCAGGCACTTGCGTATTAAGTAAGGTTCATAATGACTTGTAGTAGTAAATATGGTTGTAGGTAACTAAATGTTAATGTTCACATCTCCATATCATCTTCAAAAGGTTCAGCGTTTCTTTATGGGGCTTGGAGTTTGTTTTTACAATAAGATTCCTAAGTTGATACGCGAGTTGCCCATTGGAACTTTAAGCGACACATTAAAATACAGCTTATAGGCAAAGGGTATTATAGTGTAAATGAATACATTAATTACAAGGATGCCTGGAAATAATAGTTTCGAAACCAGTTCCGCACAGGTTTAAACTTTTGTAATTATCATGTGTTGTTTAAAAATGTGCTGAGGAGTTTTTTTCTCCGTTTCTTATCAATGTTGAAGAACCTTTCAAAACGGCAATAGAAGCAAAAAAATACGTGCATAATTGTGCGAAATACCTAAACGGTTAAATGATTTTGAATTTAAATGGACTAGGAGTATTTGGTATTGTCAACAAATATACTAAATGCCAACGGGGTAAATAGCCGCAAATGATATAACATCTAAATGCTTATATTCGTATATTGTTGTAACGTACTGGTTAAAACAATTTCCTTATTGAGATCATAATGTACATTTAGCAATTTTATTAACGCCATCATAGAAGTACTTATTGTATTCCTGTCAACGTAATGTTGAGGAAAATATTTCTCATAAATTAAATATACTCATAGTGTCATGGCTCTGGTTTAATTGATAAAACAATCATTTGAACTAAGTATTAAAATTTATATGTTTTGTTTAGGTACTAGTTTTTGGTTTAAACCGATTTATTTACGTTTACTGTTCATTGACGTGTTAACATCTTGGTATTGTAGATGTGTGCGAATGACGGTAATCACCGGTAATTCTGTTCACTGATTATTATTTCTCCCCTATAGTCTTATGTCAGTTATACAGCAAACAGAAACATCACATAAGGAAATATAGACGTTATTGTTTCGCTTCTCGACGAGTGATTTCTCTTATAACTTTTATTGAAATGTATAAATACATCGTATAAACAAGGTTATTGTCTGTCTTGTGTAAACTTAAAAGGATGGCACGGATTTTCATGCGGTTGGTACTAATAGATTGAGTGACTTGCGAACAAGGAATAGGTGTGAATAAAAAATATATAAACCAACTGATAAAAATATGTAAAAATTCTTAATGGTACAGTTACAATTACAAAACAGATTACTAACGTATAGATGAATACATCATTAAATTGGACGCCTGGATTAGATTTGTTTTATGTTGATTTAATGTGCTGAGGAGTTTTTTCGACGCTTCTTCTCCTCGACGATATACTCATAGTACTTTTTACTATCTTAGTGTCTTATCATCAAGAACTACATCGCTATTTACCATACAGTTGTTTTGTAGTCAAGCAAAAAGCAAAAATAAAGATTGTCTCGTGCAAGAATCTCACACGAGCTTAACTTTGGCAATTGGAGTCTACATGGTCCTAGCGGCAAGAATGTTAGTTAGTTCCGTACGTATTAACCGTGAATGACTGCATTAAATAGTTTTAATTACAACTAGCCATTAAAAACACAACTAATGAACTAAGAAGTAATCTTTTTTTTTTACATAAAACAAGTTAATGCTTGACAACAATCCCACCTGATGGGAAGTGGTGATGAAGTCTAAGACGTTGAACGCACTTACTTATAATAGCCTATTCACTCTCCTCTTGAAGACTCACACATTGTAAAAAGGCGGGAACGCCGACGCGGGCAAGTTATTCCAGTGCTTTGCAGTGCGCACAGGACTATAAAAAATAAAAAAAAATCATAATCAAACAATCATATTCTCATGAAAGGTGTGTAGGTATCTTTAGGGATAAAAATATATGCAAAACCAGTCTAATACATGATTACTTTGATGTAGCGAGGAGCCGTAGCAATATTTTATAATTGTTGGGCCACGACCTCAATTAGTGAGCCTTATAATTGCGTTAATCATGAAATTACGTATAAGATCGTCGATTTCCGAGCTCGTCGGCTCGACGGGTCGACCTTTATGTACTGTCAACGAGAAAAGTCGTTTACCGAATTACTGTGTAATAATAATTATTTATTTATGAACGTGCTGGGAGATTATACAAACAACATGTTGTCTATTTCAGATCCGGGCCCGTTACAATTTTATTGTTACAATAGATTTATCATATAAGCTCTCAAGATCTAGTAGTTTGCAATGTGATATCATAATTGTGTCTGTCTGTCTTTTCCACCCATGACCATAAAACTTGAAGTAGAAGAACGTCTCGTATATTTCTGTATATTATGTAACAGAAAATTTATATGTAGAAATTACTTATTAATCAGGAATGAGTTACATCATTATAAATTACAAATAATTTTACGTCTGGCTGTACACAATACAATTTTATTGTAATATTATCGTAACCGGTTCAGAGCAAGTTCAACTCTAAATACGTCTATTTTTACTGCGACATTAAGTATGTTCATAATAATGACTGTAACAGGATAAATACAATCCAGTACAATCAAAAAAATATTTTTATTTCATTACTAGCCGATGCCCGGTGCGCTTCACTACACCAAAAAAATCTATCATTTTTAATACATACGTAAATAAAAACATTTTTTATCGTTTATTATTTTTGTTATTTTAAAGCACTTGGGTATACAATAAGTATGTATGTTTGGTTTTGCCATCTTGAGCAAAAACAAATAAACTTGTCGGTTTACCAACGCGGGAACAATGTGTTTAGTGTTCCAGTGCTCCTTCAGCATATATACAAAATCTATTAATCTATTAGCTAGTAATGGTTATTAAGAAGCCTCTGGCGCTCGACGACTTACGATCGATACGACTTACCGTATTGTAAGCGCTTTGTGAATTTAAATCGGGGATGTTATATATCCTTAACAAACAAAACCGTAACGAAAAACATATCCGAAACCTTAACCGAATCCGAAATTTTTTTTTTGAATAATTTCAGATAGGGGCAGAGACTAAATGAAACATGTTTTCGTTGTTTGAACCTTGAGCAGCTTTACGCAGTTTTTATTATTTATTTTTAAAGGTTTTTATTCCATTATTATAATATCTAATAATACCTAGAAATTAAGTCAAAGTGTTTTTTTGTGAATACATTATATATTTTTTCCAATTCCTTAGTCATTTAAGATCCGTAACCGGAATTATCCGAAACAATCGGATAATTCGAAATAATCTCCTATGCGTAACCGTAACCGAAACCGGTGAAATATTACTCATGTATACGTATCCATATCCAGATCCGAAGTTTCATATCAATAATATCCCTAATTTAAATTAATTTTTCATAAACCATATAACATTTATCTAGCTATGTTAATATTAAGCTGTAAATGTTAAATATTATACCAATAGTATGGTATATATACTGCTCTTCACGTCGTCGCTCTTATTACAGTAATCATTGCTGTAACTGAATGTATAAGTATAAACTTTAATGTATGAATGTAACAATGTATAAGTATAACGTTTGCACAGATGTACGACCACACGTATAAAAATACTTAGCCGTGGCAAAAATTAGCAGATAAAGAAAATTTTACAATTGTTTACTTGCGAGCATATGTTTCAAAAATTATAAACCGCACGATTAAAATCGGTTTCGTTAACCGTCACCCTTCCAGAATAAATATGTATCTTTCTGATCCTTCTTTACGGTTGTGTTAACCGAACTAAATGAACGACCAAACTGTTCCTTCAGCACTTGGTTCTGGTACTTTTTAGATAGTCCGTTAAACATCAATGCGTAATAGAAATGATTCCGAGGTACCGAAGATGTCTAACTTCGGTGTGTTTTATCGTAATAATGTGCTATCGGGCCTTGTCAGGTCAGTCTTAACTTTTGTTCGGTGGGAACCACTGATTTTACACGAGCTGTCAGAGGGCGCGACGACATTGTCAAACGTTGAATTTAAAAAGAGACCGGGTGCTAGTTGGACACGTATCGAACTCTATCACTATGATGTAACTATCGGTGAGATTCAACCGGCTGGTACGTTGACTAACAAGGGTGCACCACCGGAGAAGAACTTGGGTTGACTTGGTCCTATCACGGATGGTGCTCCTTACACCTCAATTGAACACACCCGTTCAATTTAAATTTTTGTTAACCATAAAAAACATTTATTACATTACGCGATAAAATTGAGTTCAATCAAGGACACGTTAGTATTTTATTCTCTTTGATAAAAATAAAACCGTGCAACATCAATAGGAATCAAATGAGAAATTCCCACCTATTTTCTCCAGTCAGTGTGGTCAACATTGATAAAAAAATTCACAGTTGGATTTGTGACATTATACATTTTATAAAATATGTTTCATTAAAATTGGCGCAATAGCGACCGTCACTGTCCAACGAAGGGTCCTCATTTTGATTACCGGTTATTGATTGCGGACATCTATGTATGTGACATGTAAGTTTCTTGACGTTTTCTTGACGAAAAGAATATCGAGATATTTCGTTCGTGTATGTCATATGCAAAACAGTATTTTTATTACAGGCTGTAAGTGTTAGAGTTTTAATAACATACACTAAAGTTGTATGTTGCTGGTGCTAAATATAGTTATGCAAGTTGATCGCGGTTTCAAAAATGCAATTCCCGAGCTTTTCAAACAAGTTGCTTCAAGGAACTCAACTATCAAACTTTCACAAAATAAGCACGCATAACCAATGGTGACACGTGGAAGTGAATTTATAAGTATGATGAAATATTCATGCATATTGCATAGTTATACGTAAGAGTATGTACCTACGTGAGTTTCACTTAATGTGCGATAAATAATAAAATCTAATTATAATACTCGCTAATACGAGCATACCTTTCAGTCTTTTCAAACGAGTCCAGCTATTTTCTAAGTTTTGAGGGTGAAATACTGAATAAATTGCGAAAGTTAAAGATTTTTTTTCTGAGCACATATTAAGTTTATCCTGCGGCGAGTCCAAAAACGGCTCGTTACTTTCGAGGCCTTTCGAGTGAAGTACCATAAATTCTCGTCTACACAATCACAAGATACGCGAAAAAGTTATAACCTGTATCAATCGTTCCATGGTAGACCTTTGAGGTAGCCCGAAAGCTTCGCTTTGATTTCACAGTTTTTCGAAGACGAAAATTAATCTGTTGCCAAAAAAATCTACTCTTTTGTCTCTCTATTTGTATTACGTGTAATAAAATGTAATTTATATTTATATTCATTAGATATTATGTACACACGTTTACGTTTGTTAATTAAACATTTATTTACTCCGTTAATTAAAATGATATATATTTTAATCACATAAACGTGTCAGAAGAAATCTGGATGATGGTATAAACTGCACCAAAAGCTATTACGTAGTTTAAATCAACTAAAAGCTCACAAAGTGACTGAAATAACGCCATAGTTTTATACAGTTTATAAATATACAATAATAAAAATAAATAAATAAAAAGGAATACTCTCTCAGCCTGCCAAATGGCTTTTGGCACTTCACTACAAATCTATTTTAATCAACAGCGTTTTGTTTGTCGTAATAATATCAATTAATAATCACTGTTTGGTTACTTCCGTGGACCGTATCTTTCATCGCGACTCTCAGACTAGTTTCATTAAGGTAAACCTCAGATGTATTCGTAAATTATTTTTCTAAGTCAAATAAATCGTACATGTAATGTCGGCTCAGAAATCATTAAAAATGTTACTACTCGACATTGCAGACACTTCCATGCTGTTTTTGTTATTTTAACAATATTTTAACGTAATCATCATAATCCTAATCCATTTCTTAATCATACAAATTAAGTATCCCATTGAATCAATCTCGAGTAATAAATACACTCTGAATCGTTATTATCATTAACCGCTTGTTGGCGGCCGTTTTTGTATGTGACTGGAACGACATCTAAGCAACGTGGCCATGTTTATACGCGGAGTATGGCGTGTGTTTACAAACAGTAAATTGTTTACTCTGACACGACGCGACGTCAGACCACGTCGTTCCACGTCACGGCACCGCCTGCTCTCCGCCCAACTGCGTCTTAGTGCACTTCGTAATTGTGTATATCGTCTTCTGTTGTTCGTATTATATCAGATTTGTTATCATCGTATCAGTCACGATCTAGTAAGCGCCATTTTGTTAAGTACGTTAAATGCGTTTATGGTTCGCGCGTGTTTTTGGTAGGTTGTTAGTTACTGTATTTGGACGTTCTAAAACTTGAAACGTGGTACATTAGAAAAATCTTTTTTTTTTCATACGAATTAATATGACATTAAATATTATACTGGTTAGATATTAATTATTTATTATAAACAATTTTAATATCTTCGACGTCTGTTAGTCACTTAGATATAGGCTTGTAACACAGGGGATCCTAGTACGGGTGTGAGTATATGAACAATTATTAATATTTTATTACGTTTATTATTTATTTATATTCATGTATATTATGGGTTTTATTAAACTCTGTATCTCTAGCCGTACATAAAATATTGTCATCAAAAGTTTTATGCTATTTTATTTTATGCCCTCAGTTACATATCAAAGGTCAAACTTAGGTAAAAAAAATTGAAATAAAGTTTCCTTTTTATTATAGGTTGGATAATCGGGCGGTTCTTTACCTACACTTCACTTAACAAAAAAAATAATATGGACATCCATATAATATGGAATCCAAGTTTCCGGGAATTCGAGGGTTGTTTGGAAATCCTAAGGTTGTTAAATCAACTCCCATTATTAACCTAATTGTTCATAGAATACATCTATTTATACCATTGCTATAATGTTATTAAGTTTTTTATAGTTGTTTTAACTGAATTAGTACGTCCCAGAAATTCGGAACCATTTTTTTTTTTTTAAATGCATGTCTGTATTGTTCTTTCGTGAAATGTGAAATTTAAGCATACTAGCGCCCATTTGTCCGATCTCTACTTATAATATTATATTGTTTATACATTATGTGCATGAATTTTCTCATTCCTATATATCCTTTAGTACACAGAATATTGTAAAAATATCATGCGATACGAGTTAAATAACTTAGAACGCTTTGCTTCTTAATGTGTGCAAATAAATAGAATTAATTAAGTAAATGTAAAGTAATTATTTTCAAGAACTTTGAAATATCTACTCTCTTTGTGGTGTAAATTTAGCACTAGTTGACTCGAAAAAGGGTCGTTGAAATAACACTTGACTGAAAGCTTAGTCCTTAGTTGAGCATATAAAAGTATTGGATTTGTTATGTGTTCCTCTGAAAATTTTATCCGACTATCCAATTACTCAAATACATATTTCATATGATCTCAATAAGCTTATGTACCTTAAGAACGTGAATTAACCCAAGTACGTTAATGCTCTTGAATCCGTGCAAAAACTTTTTAAAACTTGTCAATTGTGAATAGTTTCAAGGTCACCTTTGGCCTAATTAACAAATTATTGAAGCAAAAATCCAGACGCCTCCAACTTCAAGCCATGCTACTTTTTATCAGAGAAATTATGGATAATTCAACTAATTATAGATGTAATTCAACTTACATTAGTGTTGCGATATAATTCAACTGGAGACATCGACTCTTTTCATCAGAAAACGCTTGTATCAACAAAACGTTGTAACAATAATTCTGTCAGGCGCTCGTGGATGTACCGATTAAGTCACTGTTGTAATGCTCATTTTATAGTGCAGCTGTTGTTAATTAACATGTCGGCACATTTAACAGATAGTTTGATTTAGTTAGAGGTGTTCGTTATATTTATTTAACAATCCAATTTGTAAAATTTGCGCCGAGAAAGGTTTAGTGGTGTTCACGAGCCGGATCGTGGTGAATGTGACACCTTTGCGAACGAACGCATAGAAATCAATCACACGAGCGTCTGTTTACATTGCCGAAGCACTGCAGTGTCGGGGTTTCCCCAGCGCCGCCCGCAGCACATTATTGTACAGTACGTGTCCAGGTACTGTGCTGCGGGGTCGCCTATACCCCGTCCAGACAGCTTGTGTAATAAGTTGATGTCAGTAAGCTTTAAAAAACGTTATCTTTACTAATAATGTTTTGAGTTGCATTTCCTACCCTTCAGACAGTGAGTCAGCGAGCGAAGTTGATATGTGAACATTATTTATTTAATAAATATAAAAAATGTATGTACAAGTTTGTTTACATATGTGTCTAACCTCAGACCAAAAATAACCCCAGTATTTCTGTAACAAAGATGGATTCAGTCAAGTTATACGTGGAATCTAGTTTCAAGACAAGATTTCGTTAGTGTAGTGTGTCGTAAATAGTTTTCATAAAGCAAAAGTAATTTTGGCGGAAGGTATATTATAGAGACTAATTATAACTAGTATATTAGTGGCAAATGTCACCCAGTCAAGAGTATCTGGGTGCCGCCGCAGTTTAACCGTGATCACGGAACTTGCAACTATGTGAAAATGAATATTATAAAATATTCCGAGTAAAGGTATCAGAGTTAAATGTGTACAATTCACGATGAGTTAAGTTTAAAATCATTTGTTTAGTTGTGTTGATTTTATTATTAATTACTAATATTTTTTAAAATTCCTACAATATGTCTCTGTTACAGCCCATATCAACTTAATGATCACAGATACGATACTGGTATGTTGTAGATGTAGTATTTTTTTTAAGTATGATCTTTTCGACCTTTGTGGACAAGGTGACCTGTGTTTCCAACCATATCTACCTAATACTTATAATGTTTTATTTTGTGAATAAACGCTGACTCACAATCTATACTCGATACGATTTTGAGTGATCTCGCAATACACTTTAGTTTTTATGAAAAGTTAATAAGGAATTATGTGTGGATAAAAATTAAAAGATATTAATATTTGAAAATGTGGTTTAATTTTTTTTTATGTTTGTAAATAAAAGTACGCATGTCAGAATTTAACTCTTTTAGAGGCTTTAAAGTAAGATAAGTTGTCAATTTTACATATAGTTAGGCCGAATTATGATTATATTATAAGTGAGTGAATTATGGTTGATGTTAATCATAAAAATAAAGTTATCACTCTTGTAAGTTTATATTTAAGAATTATAAGTACCGGATTCGATGATCAAGTATTAGTATGTTATCTGTCTGCCATTTTGCAACAGAGTCACAGATTATAGTGAAATTTTTCCGGTACACAAATTAATATTTTAAATTAATAATTTACAGTTAATAAATAAATAATATAGAGTTGATATACATAAAAATTATTTTTTTTACACAGGTGATTTATGTAAAAATAGTAATACGTTCATATCAAAGACGGGAGTTTTGTCTGGCATTGGACCTTTACATGTTACAATCTCGTTTATAGTGATATGTTCAATAGGTCAATAGGGTTTGTTGACAATAGGACAATTGGGGAAATAAAACAAAAATATATAGTAAACAACAGCTACAACATAACATTTAAAACTCGTCTAACTAAATGGAAATATAAAATGGCGGTCTTTTCCAAACTTTATTATTTCAGAGGGATCAAATATATTACTAACATCTACTGTATCTAATCGTTTTTACTTGAACCACCTTTTTATGTTAATAGCCGACAAATGAACAGACGAGCCAACTGATGGTAAATGGTCACCGTCGCCCATGGACATCAGCAAGACCAAACGTATCACTGATGCGTTGTCGGCCAGGAAATGAGAAGAAGGTTAGAAAGAAGGTACCTTAATTTTATCTGTAAAATTTCTCAGTACCAATTGAAAAACCAGATATTTACTTGTCAAATGCAATGAAGAGAATCAGGAAATACTAGCGACCCCTTTCAACTTTGTTGGGGTTAAACAATTATCTAATTATAGTTACAAAATGACTATCTATATTATCTACGTCTATCCGGAAAAATTTACTCTCAGTATACACAGAAACTCACAAAATTCGTACTTTTTCTCTTTTTATAATAGTAGTATCTACAGACTATAGGAGCATTATAATGTATTTCAATTATAGTAGTGTTTCACCACAAAGTACAAACAACGTATAAAAAACCGTAAAAAGTCAGAAGTTCCACAAAGAAAAAGATATAAATGATTTTGAATTTGGTTACTTCCCATAAGTTATATTTAAGTTTAAAAAACTGGCAGAAAGATTTTACAAATACTAGAATAGGAAGAATTTTGGTAATGGATACGGTAAAAGGTTGGAGTATTATTTTTTGCTCATTATGATTATATTAGCAGTGGTAGACTAGAGACTTTAACGTCGGTCTCCCACACGGGAGATTCCAGTTTGCATCCTGCATGCAATTTTATTATCAGTTCCTTTGAAGAAGGAAAATATTGACAAAACCGGCACACCCGAGACTACTCCACAATGTCCTCAAAAGGGCGTTAAGTCTTCCAAATCGGACTTGGCCAGTGTGTCGAACGGTACCCCTCTCATTATAAGACAATCCCCGATAATAATATTCATATTCTTAACAATCGTTCGTATTTCATTTGAACAAATGCTTGTTTATATTTCGTTTGTGGTGTAAGACGCATTTTAGTTATTATTTTATAGAACTCAGTACCGGTTGGACATACTAATCTTATTTGCTACAAATTTGTATCGTGTTTTTATATAATATGTTATCACAATCATACAGCATAATGCATACATATCACGGTTGCGTAACAACGACGTCAAAGCACAAATTACGCATATTCAGTTCTATAGTGCAATAATAATTACAATATTATACACAGAGTATGGCGTTACAAATAAATGCCAAGTCGTTTACTCTGCTCTTCCTATATAACTAACTACCTATAACATGGTACAAACTGGTTCTGAGTAGCCACTTTAAATGCTCAAACACCTATACCCTGCCCCTATATTCTCACACTAGGATTTTGTTGCGGTTTGTATGGATAAACATAATAGGAGAATAATAATTTATCTGTCAAATTAATGACTGCCCGGCCGGCGACCGAACCCAGAGAAACTCGCGCTCGGCAGAAGGCAGGCTTCAGAATCGTCACTGTAGCACTATTTAAGTATTAGAGTTTTATTTTATTGGTAAAATATATTGGTGTAATCGAGTAATGGTAATATTTTTTTATCATAGTCTACAATATGTTGCCCGTTTCAGGTCAGAACTTGGCGTTTCACTTAAACAATAACTACAGTATATAAACAGGTAAAATAATAATTACTCACAAAGATCCTGAACACAGGTAACCAATAAAATCTCTTAAAATTTCCAAATTAAAATGCGCAGGAGACTATGTGCATATCTTATGCAGTTTTTTGCGCTACCAGTGCGCTTTCACGTTCATCTTGCGTCTTCCTCTAACGCATGCCTGAACCACCATAACGCAAGCGCTAAAACTAGTTCGACAACAGCGCATGCCCTTAGCGCAAGCTGATCTGGAAACAGTGGGTTCGCATGCGTTATTCCGAGCATTTTACTGGACAAAATGGCTGAAGATAAAGATAAAACTTTGGATTTTATAGAAGATTATTGATCATATCAAGTAGTGTGAGACAACGAACCCAAAATGTAAAAAGAAATTACACTTTGAATTCTTTAAACTTAAATCTCATAAAAATGGTTAAAAAGAAGATAAAGAACTTGAGATCATACTTCACAAAGGAACATCAATAAGTAGCGACCAAAAAGTTGGTCAGGAACTACGTAAATATACCACACAGATAGCTATAACTTCACACGCATTATCCACAACTTCACACGCATCTATCTTCAAGAAATTGAAACACACGGGTGTAGACGCATAGCTCTATTCGTGTAATGGCAATCGATATTGCACTCAAGACAATAACACAACAATGCAATTAAAAGGTAAAGTGCAAGGTCAATTTGAAAGTGCACTGATGCAGACACAGCATTATATTGCTACCGTTTACTAAGTCTGTTATCGCGTGGTTCTTGTAAAACCATCGCCAAACACAGTCCGCGCTTGTCAAGCTTTATTCTCAGTTGTCAAAACGAGCACAAACTTGGGAAGTCAAAGCTTTATTCTCAGTTGTCAAACTTCATCTTAGTTGTCAAACACATCCCGCGGTTATCAACAATTGCCCGCCGTTGTCTTAAATTACGTGTTCAGTGTACTTTACTATAAATTACCATCATACTACGTACTACCAACCGGTGCATTGCCAAATCTACCAACCGCACGGTTGAAATAATGTCGCGTGTACTGTAAACCCAAGAACTCAGCTACGCCATCTCGTACAAGGTCAAGTAACTTTGTAAATGATGAGTTGAAATGACCTCTAAACATTACCCTTTATGCAAATTTTCATTTGTGTGACTATACGTCAGCATTATTTATTTTATTGCTAATGAGTAGGTATGAATAATATGCATTAGCAAACGTTCAAGGTGTTATTAATATCTTGAAATCACTGATACAGTAGGAACTGATAAGAATTGTACATAACTTTAAATTTATTTATACATTTATTACTTACCAATTGCGCTCCGACTTTTATAAGCGTAAGTTTTTTTTAATGTCTTATACATACGAACTATCTACAACTAATCCTATAGATATTGAAACAAACCGCTTCAAAATGGATTACTTGTTCAAAAAAATTTGTAAAAAATCAAATGTTATGAACCATAGACTTATTATATTATAAACAGAGTATTTTTAATAGAACAACGATTTATGATCCCATGGCACAGTTAGTGTGCGACTGCTGCAAATGTTTTTTTTTTTTGAGTAAAGTGTAATAAAATACCGTATGTATGAAACATGATACATACAAAAATCATATTCTCTGACGCTCATTTGCTACTACACTACCTGTGTATCATAACTATGTTAATTTAACCGCGAGTCGAAAGGCGATCGGCCTTGGTAGGCGCCGCGTGTGCCAGTAGGTACTTATAACGACGACTGATATAAATTGTCTGCTTCTCGATTATTTTAATGAGACCGTAATGAGCTGCCGGGCTGTTATATAAGCCACGTGTATATCTTGTGTACAATCCGATTCGAACTAGTTACAACAGAACGAAGAAGTATCGACGATAAACAATTATCAGGGACATATAATAATAATCATAATAATAAAGGAATGTTTCTTATGACTGCAATGTAATGACTGCGGTCGGTTCGGGTTCGAATCCGTTACCCCTAATTTTAGGAATTGTTGTGAATACCCAAATTATAACTGAAGTTATTGCAGTGTAATGAAGGTTTTGTGCATTCTATTATTTCTCTGTGACACATTCACCAGATTAGAAACTACACTTACAGATCCTTCTATGCGGTACCGTACATCTTAGGATATAACTAAATGCTATTAGGATCACTTGTATAACTTCTAGGCCCAAGGACGAAGGTATACGGTAAATAGACGAATCCTAATTTGGTTTTTTGGTAAGTTACCTTTGGGAGAGTAAATTAAAAATGATTAAAAAAAAACTTGCCTGGACTTAAATTTCAAAAATAGATATAACTACGCAAATATAGCGGTCTTAAGTCTATACATATAATAACATTCGTTCACAGAAAGCAAACAGTTAAAATGTTATTATACGTATAGATTTGATTAGATCTTCACTTTGAGGATCGTGTTTTATCATTCTATCGCCTACTACACTATTGAACAACACCAAGAGTGGAAAGTCAGAGAACGCCCAGTTGAGACTCTGATGACTTGTGATGAGTAAGAAGTTTGCAGAAGAGCGGGAAAACGTGCAAGCATGCATCACGTCCTACGACATGCCTGCGTCATTGGTTTTTTTTTATAATGACAATTGCGTCTTCGTCTACGCGTCGCTTTCCTAGGTCATAGTATGTACTACATAGTATCGTAGTAGGTACATGCATTAAGAATGAATTTAATGCAGTTTGTCAGTGACAATGATCATGCAGTTGGGTGAAAATATTGCCGTATAAAATATCACATATCGTGAGTACTGGTAAGTACAATGGCAATCGAATGGGCTAATCGAGAAACTTTCTTGGTTAATATTTCATTTCTAGATTAGAACTACCCAATCAGTAATGTGAGTCGTTCGCCTTTGCAGGCTTATTTATTAACAGAAAACGTAATTAAGTCATCACTATAAGTTTAATAGCGTCTATGAACTATGAAACTTGCGTGTTAATGAAGTCACTTATCAAAATTATTTGAGATTTTCTTTCATTAGAGCGATGTCACTAAACAAAATTACGTCTTATACATGTATTGATTTCAGTTAATATTTCATAGAATAAGAATTTTCCAGTCATTTACTTCAAATCTTACGCAAAAAATGTATACGACTTAAGAGTTTCGTGGAAAATTACTGATGTTAGGTATAATGTAAGAACGTCATAGTCTCTTATACGCGTGATAGATGATTTTGTAAAAGCAATACGCAATTATGGCAGTTTAATAGTAGTGAGCTAATACTATGTTTGCTTACTGCTCTTATTGTGATGTTATATTTGGTTAATTAAGTAACGTTAGAAACATTGTTATTAATAAGTTTAAATAATAGTTATAACTTCGGAGTGACGGGCTGAAGAAGACAGCGGCTATCCGCTGGATTCAGAGGACTCAAGACCGGGCAGCGTGGCGCAAGTTAAGAGAGGCCTATGTCCAACAGTGGACTTCGAAGGGCTGACGGATGGATAGATGGTAACTTTGGGGTGTTAGGATTCTTTCTATAATTGTATGCAAACCCTCCCTTGCTCTTGGTGGTGGTTTTAAAAACAATTGGAATTAGGTCCCTTCTTATAGGATCACAAAGAAGTGATCTGTACCACCCAGCTTAATCTCGGTGGTAACCTTTTCAGATAGTAGAGCGATCGATACCTTTGAAAATCAACCGCCGCTTGTTTTCTGTTTAAGTCGCAGTGTTGGAAATTTATTTAACGGGCGTGTAGATAACACGCTTGACCGGGAAAACGTCTATGAAAACATGTCAAAATGTTTATATATTTGATTTTAAATAAGTAAGACCTGTAAGAAAATATTATAAGTTAGTGCGTTCACCATCTCAGACTTCATCACCACTTACCATCAGGTGGGATTGTTGTCAAGCATTAACTTATTGTATGTAAAAAAAAAGACCTGTGGCTGTAATTACATTTTTAGTCAATGAGTATGTATTAATTATTAATTCATGTGCAAAGTGCATTATTTTTAAATAAATATAACTTAAATGATTTTGGTCAGCAAAAATAACCACGAAATTACAAGAGAATTACAAAATCATATTTGAGATATCGAAGTAGTAATCGAATAAGTAACCGGTAATCATTTTTTTTACAAATTAAAGACGTTTTATGGTCAAAATTCGATTCGCGACTATAATGTCAATATGTGATATATCTGTATGAGTGATTACTCTCTGACATTATATTTATTTAATCATTACTTACTGCTTTACGTATATTACTTAGTAAATGTAACATAATCACAGTCGGGTGTCGCATTTTGATCAAATTTATAACCTTAAATACAGCGGCGATACTAAAAAAATTAACTTTTCCAAATTACATCTATTTTTTATATGTCAATTTTATTGACATTCTGAAATGTCTTGTAAAACGCGGTTTACTTCTTATACATATACTATAATCATTTCGATATACGGTTAACGTTATAACTACCAACTCCAAAAATCGATAAGTTCAAATAAATGCTTATTTACAAATTTTTATACGGACGAAAGTTTAATTATAAATCAGTCTTAGTATGTGAAAAAGTTTCAAAGAGTGTTTCTACAGGAACCATATACGAATTCAATCTAGTCAGCATACATAAAGTTCGTTCCGGTAAACGCCGATTCTGTAATGCCAACGTTATCCGTTGTAAAAAGTTGAGATAACAGTGTCAATCTCTGTTTATTTAAGTTTCGCAGAGCCAAAAGGGCACTCAGTACGGGTTAAACGAAAACGATTAGTAAAACGATATCACTTATTGGACGGTCAGTATCTACCATTTAGTACAGGTATAAAATTAAAGTGCAACATAATGGGTCGTTTTGGTAACTTCAACAACTTCTAGTTCTTTTGTTACAACTCCTCCGCTTGTTAATTGCTTGTGCACTGAATTAATTCAGTATCTGTGACTTATGTTGTACTAGCGGCCCCGTCCGAATTCGTTCGGGTTGGACCATTAATTATATAATACATACAAGCTTATTATTAATTTTCACAATTGTGAAATTGATGTCTGTGTGTCATATAACGAATATTTATCTTTATTTGACAAAAATATGATGTACAGACAGATACTGCAGTTTTATATAGATATATAAATTTTGTATGTATAGCCTATCATCTGCGCAATCATGTGTTTCACTTCATACCTACCATTACCATTTCCATTAAGATCTGTCAAGCTGTTTTTAATTATTTCGAGACATACAGAGAAGCTCCACAGATTTATATAGTAGGTAGTATAGATTTAAAACCCTAAGTGATTTTATTATTGATACACTAGTTATACAGGCAGGACTTTGACCCATTAGTAGTCGATCATATCTAGGTCTCCCGTAATTGTGGAGGACTGGAAGCGTACTTTTTTGGCACATAATGCTTATTTGTTGTTGTAGTAGAGTTAATATCGAGGTCAACATTCTAAATTCTTATGCTGCCAAAAAATGTAAACTATTACTATACTGTACTTACAATTATGTAGTTGTGAATTAGATGTAGATGCTACTGGTTGCTTCCGCCGATGTGGTATGAACATGTAAACGTTGAGTTCGAGATATTATCACTAAGAGTGGTCTGTTCCGGACAACCGAACAAACTTTCCAGGCAATGGTGAAAGTAACATGATAGACGATAAATGGGTGCACATAAATAAATCAACAGGACTTATAAAGTTTCATTTATACAATGTAGTACAGAACTAATAAGAAAAGATTTTGGCTAAGATCGCTTCAGGTTTTAGAGGGAACGTACATCACGAGGACAAACAAAAGTAAATCTTACAGAGACAAATAATGTTCCTTAAGTTACCACTTAGAATAATAAGTATGTTAAGTTCATCTATCGGACAGATATAGGAACTTCTTCCGACAAGTTTGTTAAAAAATAATCTTGAAGAAAAAAGTAAGTAAAAACATGTACAAATGTATATTGGAAGCACGAAATTTACAGTGCAGTTACATCGGTTATAAAATGTGGCGTGCGAGGAACAAAACATCTCAGGCGTCATTGAGTAGAAGAAAACGTTCAAACAAAATCGAAATATTCCGATGAGAGAACTTAATTTTTATCAGACCTAGTTAACCTTTGCATGTGCAGTGTTAACTGGCAAAAGTAACCTTCAGAACAGAAAGGCGCCGCTCGACGTCGTTTGAGCATCAGTATTGATGTACCTTTTCAATGCTGGCTTTATTTATTTCTAAATTTCCTCTTAAACCCGATTTCTACTTACCACTATATCGAATGATCTACATCTGATTTAAGAACCATTAGACCATCTTCTTTACAATAATAAATGAATACGAGGAACATTTCCAATTTTATTTGATTAGTAGAAAACCGCCTTAATTTCGCTTCAGAAAAACTACGCCTTTCACTTAGAGATTGTACCTGCATTGTTTGGATTAATTTATAACTTTTTTAATCATAAAATTGTAATGAAACGAACTTTAAATATTAAGTGATGCTTACTGCAATACGTCAGTGAAAACCGTAACGAAATCTGTTACATACAGATTAGCGCGCACAAACATACAGACACAAATTTTATCAAACTGTTGTTTTGAGTTCTATTGCATGTACAGTTTATTATACGTATAAATTAATAAGATTTGCAATTTAATATCGCAAAGTAGTTTGATTACCCATTATTATTATAAATATTATAAAAGTTACCGTCGAATGTTTTTTAAAATCGTTAATACGATGGGAAGGTGAAATTCGCGTGAAGTCGTTTAAACATTCAGACGGTAATATGTTGGGTTTAAAAGAATCATATTTTGAACGATTTTTTTTAAATTCCTTAACGCTGTTTTGAGTGATTTAAATTTAAATCAGATTTTTATTTTATACGATCACAATTTCATGATGACAATGATGGCTTACAAATAATTGTTGCAGATCTAATACAGGTAGGTGTATATCGTGGTTTTATTGGCTGCTACTATAGTTTGCTAAACTTCCTATAAAATTACGTTTCACATTATAGCTCTTGTTATCGAGACCCATTTCGACTCTTTCTCCGTATTGAAATAAAGTCGATTTTCCTTTAGCTTTATCTGTCAGTGCCTATACTAAACTTAGCCCACTCACGCTCATCACGCGTCCGTGAACTCAGGGTAGGCGCATTTCATCGTAAAATGTCACATTTTACAGACACTCCATGTCTATTGCACGACTGACATTTGTAGCGTGGACCTTGGAAGTCGCCTTCAGCAGGGCTAACTGCTCAATAAATTGATAGTTTTATCGCTCCCACCTAATAAGCCGCAATTTAGTTAGACTCGATTACTGTTGCGATACAATTACTTGTGCACATTACTGATACATGAAGAGAATCGTAAAATATACTTATTTAACAAAGTTTTAATTTTAGAAACTTGATGAAAATTATTTTAATATGAGAGTAGCAAAGACACATGCAGAAAATCTGGTACTAAATGGTTACCGTAGACTATTCACGTTTCCTTTAACCTTGAAGAGATACGCGAATTCTCTAGATAAGGTTCCGGGTGTGGGACGCCTGCCCACATTCTCCGCCCACCCCATAGGCAATCACTATCCGATGCATACAATGAGGCTCCGAATTTTCTTCCGAGTATAAGCACACCAGAGCTTTCGCTGCTCCTAGTGGCCTCTAACCTCAAGCCTTGAATCACATTGCAGCCAAATAATAGTTGTGTCAAAAATTCCACTGAAGTAAAACAATTTTTTTATTTGTAATATCAAAATCTTAATTATTGAGTACGAATCCAATATCATGGTGATTCCAGGGTAGCTTCCATAAACCTGTACGAAGCTTATAGGTTTAATTTTGCTGTCAAAGTAAAAATGTTGTCGCGTTAATCACTTATCTCTCAATTACTTCATTCCTATAAATTTTCCAGTTTATGAATTTTTACATCGTTAAATTAATTTAAATGTTACGATGTCGACAGGCCCAGGACAGCAGATAGTTAGCGTAACCCTGCTAGTTAACCCTTACGTGTGACCGGTTTATGGTCTATCTATTTAGCGTGGTTCGTTCACCGTTACTCGTCCGATACACAGATGTGGTTATCGCGTTTATTTTCTTGCTTTGCACTTTATAAAGCTAGCTGACGCACTTGCGGGGTCGTTGAACCGTGCTTGATGTAGGGCTGCCACGTAAAAAAAATTGCTAATTTCAAATTGTTATACGACTTTCAATAATTTGATGACGAGTGATTTTACTTTTATATTTTTATAAAACTACGAGCACCATGGATCTTTTTGAAAACAATCACAAAATTTTGTGCAAAATTATATGTTTTTGTTGAGTTTGTTTGAGTTGACTGTTTTTATTACATAATTAATGTTATTATTACCAAAACATTAATAATCAGTAAATAGTAATAAATTAAAATTATTAATTTTGTATAGCAGGTAATACCTACTTTGCGACTTCTGATGGGATTGTACCCCTAACAAATACAACATTAGCGACAATAGTAAACTAGATATAAAATAATTGTAATGTTATTTTTATAAATAACATTGGGTTAGTAAACACGTATAAATAATAAATATTTTAATGAGTTGCCAACCCTATTAACATAAGGTACTCGCTGCGTGGACAGCGCAGCTTTTGGATCGTTTTGTGTCAGTTTGTTCCCTTTAGTATTAGTCGTAGGATGCTCCGTTCTGTTCAAGCCTAATAGTTCTTTAATTTAGTTATAACAAGAGCAACTAATTTACCATTCCTTATGCCATTACAAACAGTAAATACTCGTATATAAACATGGTCTTATAAATTTATTTTTTTTAATTAGTCCACATTATTAGAGAGTTTCTTATTTTATTAAAAACAATATCAGACACTAGAAAATTTATAGGGAGTAGTAGAAAGTGCATTCTGTCTGGGAAACAACCGCCACAGTAATTGATAACAATAATTTTTCGCAAAATAATTTAAGGAATAAATTTACGTATTAAACTGTACCCACAACGATTTTCCATGTAATTTTAGTTTTTTACTTTCCATCTTGATACACGTTTTTCATTGAGTCATCTATTTATACTCGTATGTACCAAATTAGAACTTGTTCCCTCCAGCATAGTCTGGAGAGAATAAAACTTGACAGAGTGAGACAATTTATCCCCGATTGTCCTTACAACTATATAGTTTTTTGATCGGATGAACGTAACCTTCAAAACTATTAAACGAATGAAATATGGCAGGTGAATAGGTCCGTTCACCTTATGGGTACTCCTACAGTGACATCAAACATCATGATCAAAATACGTTTACATCCCTGACAGACGGAAGCTAAGTGAAGTGAACGAATCGTTGATGCGGAACGATTTTTTCGACTGAAGCACCCACCGTCTAATAAGTTGAGAGAAATAAATGACATTTTAAATTTAAATCGTTCTGAACACTTAGAACATCGTGGGTCATATTTCGTTGGTTTTATATTCTTACTGCGAAAAGTTTGTACTAAACGTAAACGTATGAGGCGTAACCGTGGAGACATACGTACGACGCAAGTTTGAAAGCATAGACGTACGTACTCACGCGATAAAAATGTCCAATTAAACGTCCCTAATAGCACTATCCTCCATCATGGATTCAGTCACTAATAGTACTGCTGTGCTCAGTTGAAATATTAATAAACGTATCTTAGTTCCCGATTTCAATTGACCTGCACCCAATTCTATAATCTCACTTATCATACTGTTCACTGTGAGATTATTATAATATTGAGTGTTAATAAAATTTAACCACAGTAAATGGTTTAATTAACCATAATATCTACTGTAATAAAGATCACCGCAGAATCCGCTGGAGAGTGATACTTGTGATTATATAACATAAAAAATCTAGTTGTATGTGCTTCAACACTGTCAATACGTTCGTATCAATAAAATAATGAACATCAATCCAATGAGCTATAGCCAGTTAGACAATAAGTTACTATAAAAAAAAAAAGTTTTGTTTTATTACTTCAATGAACTGCTAAAATATATAAATAAATAAACGTTTACACACTCACACCCCTGCACTAGGATTCCCTGTGTTGCGGGTGGCATGAACATACACAAATTACAAACATCCATGACCCGAGAACAAACATTTATCTGTCACATAAATGTCTGTCCCTGCTGGGAATCGAACCCCGGATCCCTCGCTCGGCAGTCAGGGCCACTACCAACTGGGCTGTGGGGTCTTCATATATACTGTTAAAGCAGATACACTGAAACCGTTTGTGTTAATCGTACACTATTGACCATAAGTGAATAAATAATAGTGAATAAATGTAATTGTGAGTATCTGACAGACAAATGGCTTGAAGTCGATTTGCTGAATTTAAATTTCAGTAGCCTAAATTATTCCACGTGCATCGTTCCTACGTATTCTATAAAAAAAAAACTAAAAGTACAATTTGAATGTGTTTGTTACATTTATCTGTCGCATTTTTATTGTGTAACATAATATTAATAATATCTAAGTAACGGTCAATACCGTCACTCCTCTTAATTAATAATAAAATCGTGGTAACGATATAAATATATTCCAAATAAGTTATTCGCCGTTGAACGAATTTTTTACCGAATGCCGAATAGATGAAGATCGTAGCTAAACATACGATTAAATAATTTGACTGGGGCGGCGCACGATACGGTATGCTTCAGCAGCTTACTATAGACCTTTTCATTAGTTAGAAGGAAATATTGGAACGAACGTTAACCCCCGCACTAACCGCACGAGGTGTTCATCTGGAACGGGCGCCCACCCCGAGTAGCGACGACCACGTGGACGCAATCCAACAAGTGGGCCCGACGAAGCAGTCTCGATCACGCATGCGTCGAACCACCGTTGTACAGTATTTTTCCACTAACCCACTTTTAGGTCAAACATTTTAATACGTTACTATCGCGACGGATGGTGCACAATTACTGCTTGGTAAGACAAGTTAAAAAATACTGTTGCATACAAACCTTACTATAAAACAATGATGTTTTATTATTCGAAGTAACGACAGTTTAAAAAACCATGAGAACTTTGTAGGGTCGATTCTTACTAAGATAAATCGTCATTTCATTTAATATATTTCGAGACGAATGAAGCATGTTTTTAACTTACGAACGACATTATATTTCTTTCATTTTATTCTGAAAGTTTAAAATTAAAAATTTAAATTTAAAAATACGAATAACTGCATTCCGTATTGCTTTGAAATTGATACTTAATATCTATATTGATACTATGGAGAGTGAATTTTGTAAGTGTGCGTATGCGGAAGGTAATCTCCGTTTTAAATTTTAAAAACTCTGTTACCATTTGAAAGATACATTATTCCGAATGAACATAGGCTTTTAATCAAGTAATGTGGATGTATTATAATAAATTATTGAACCCGAAGTGATAGTGTTTAATGTTACCGATTTTGGATATCGGGTGAGTGTAAAATTAATTAGTTTTCACAAGTGAAAATGTCATCATACATAGTTGTACTAAGTGATATTATTCATACGAGAAGAATTTGTATATTTTATATAATATTAAACTGTTTTAATTTCAATCTGTTTGATTGACTCTGTAAATTATAGTATAAAGTGCCTTACTTTGGCTATATTAAGAGAATAATAATATACACTTATCCACGCATGTCATCGGACCATACTTAGCAGTGTGATATTGACATACACACTTAACATATCACCAAGACCAGAAAACAAAGGTTTAATTCGCACAAAATATATGACCAGGCCGAGCCCCGAACTTTCAGCAGGTGTCTATACTACGAATAGATCAATGTAATTATCACTTACTGAGTTTAGTAAAACGGTACCTATCACATTCTCTTCAATACCGATATTCCAATGTATCTCTCTATCTGTCTACGGAGCTTGGATAATAATTGTAAAATTTCAAACGCGGAAACAAAAGGAACGAGCTGTTTCAACACAAAATATGTCAATGTTACACATGCGATCTGATGTATAAATATCGTGGCCCGTAACTCTTGGACCGTGGTGGAGAATCAAACGTAGCGACACCACAGTTCATCAAATGCAGGTTATCATTAAGCAATACTGGTTGCGGATGACCTTGGATTGCATTATGTAACAATTAACCAACTTACATCAGATATCGTGCTCATTTTCATACTGCATTTGACTTTGACGTTGATATTAAATATGATCTATTGTTGGAGCAAAGTGTGTCATACTGCAGAAGAAAATTCATAATAACTATTTGAACCTTATTCTTCGATTCCAAAAGCACGTCCAGTGCAACGTGAATATCCTTTTCTCTGGGATTTTGTTAAATGTTAAGGGTTCTGTTTATCTTCTAAGATAATGGTTTCAGGTCAATTGCAGGGCCTCGTTCTGTCCTCGTGATTGAGGATTCCAGAAGAGCTACTACTGCACCAGTTGAGATTGGTGGGGAGTTGAATGGCCAAGGGTCTCAAGTAGTTATGCTTAAAGGCGTCCGATGTGGCATTACGACTGCTAACTGAAACATCCGTTACTGATTGTTTCACGTGCCCTCCGAACCTTTACGTAGGTGCTCAAGAAATCGCATTTTATTTTGTCCTACTAGTAGTCACAAACCTAGTATGAATATTTTCTAAAATTTTGTTTTCTTATGATAAGACTGCACGACATATTATCACACTTTATTTTTTTCTTTCAATACGTTCACCTCATGTTGTTATCATCGCAATGGGTGACCTGGGATTCTGAGAATCAAAGGTTAATGTGAAAGTGTATTTGTCCAGCGTGGACAACTAAAACCTGTTTCTGAGAAGAGACAAAATCCCTTTAATGAAAAATTTGTGATGACCATTAAAACTGTAGTTAAGTATTACCAAAGTATCGACACAACAAGGTCTGTCTGGAAAAGATCAGGGACAACCAATGGTTGTTGTTCAATTATTTATTTACAATACAATAAACAATATGTTTCTTAAGTATCATGTTGATCGATTACGATTTACTTACACCGTAAGCGTTTGAGCGTCCTTGATATGTTTAATGTCCTAGAATTTTAACGTAACTTGTAAGTATTTTTAAAGATTGAATTTCATGTTTACCAATCAATATTATCATAATCGTCGTGATAAGCATTTTGCATTGGAATAAAAAAGAAGGATTTACAAAATGAATCTACTCTTAATGAAGATGCGTAATTGAGCACTTCACTGAGTCAACACTCATTCGTGGTTTACTGCTTTAGAGAACCGCGAGTCAATTGTCTTCCCTTCCAAACGATTTGCACATTGATTCGAACACGAAATAAGGAAATACTGAACGTAAACCTTATTTGAGGGCAAGTAAATTCAACGTAGAAAATGATTGCTATATATGTATATTATACTACTGATGTTGGAATAAAAAATATTAAAATTTATGTAAAAGTTCTATCATCAAAGGAAATAGTATGTTAATAGTAAGTATGAAGTATGAACTAAAACAATGGTATTCCAAAGAAGCACGACATTGAACACAGGTAAAGATAAATATATAACTACACCGCCATTGGCATCCAGTAAAACCAGAGCAATGGCCAGTAACAGCAGCATAGTTTCAATATTTCCCTTTGAGATAGTCATGACATCGCGTCGGGCTCAACCGTTACCATGACGACGGGGTGACGTGTAGCACAGAATAAATCCGTTCTCATTATTATAATGGCGAGATATGTAGATGACTAGTTTAGAACAAAGACCGGTTTGTATAAGTTGCTTGATTTAAAATGGTTAAATTTTTTTTGCTGAAGATAACAAAGTAAGACTTTCAAATTACAGGATTCTATGGCTGCGTATGTTTTCTTTCAGTTATCTATCTATACATATAATAATAATTTTAACTGATCGCTTTCTGTACATGAAGGATATATGAGTAAAACTGTTATTGGAAGCCTTTATTAATGCAATAGATTACAAAGCAACGGATGTTAGAATTTTTGTATGTTTGTCTGAGCGTTTGTGCCCGCTAATCTTAAAAACGTCTTAACCGATTTCGTTATGGTTTTAAGTAAGCATCAAGGACATCGAATGAAAGAAATTTTGTCGACAATTTCAGTACAATTGTATGTTAAGAAAACTTTACCTGCTCTCTGCTGCTACTTTACTCGTGCGGTGTAACTTCGAACTTTGTAGAAAATTTTCATAACTTAGGAATGAGTTTATGTCTGCTTTAGCGAAGTAAACATAATCAGAAAGCTATATAGCTTTATGTGACTTATAGTAAATTTCAAAGGTGTCATCAAACCTGCGTTTGGAGTAGCTGCGCACTATTTATTTAATTCGTAATATCATTCAACCCGAACAAATATCATTCAACTTGACCCAAGTCGGGGCGAGGTGCTAGTTATACATAATAAGGACGGACAGGTGTCCGTGACCAGCTCGTGTGACTTTCTTATTCTATATTTATCCATCATTATCACTTGTTTATTAACAATTACCTAAAGTTTCACAGCCGGATGGCCGTCTAGAGTTGTTTGGTGATAATTTCAATTAATTGTGCACGATTCAGTATATTACGCTAGCGTTATTAAAAATGCTTCAAATTAACTCTTTTCTTCATATCTACAAGATCTTATCATTACGAATATTTTTTTCTTCTATAATATTTTTTTAGTCAATTGACTCTTAGTGATAGGTAAATTAATTGAAGAATCCTTTTAGATTAATTAACAGTAGGAATCTCTCAGTATTCTAATTTTAAAAGGTTTATTGTATTGTCAGGAAGAACTGGAGGTGAATAAAATAAAGTATTATTCTCTTACTTTTATCCTATCTTATATTGTATAATGGATATAGAGAGTACACGTACATATCAATTTGGAAACCAGTTTGGGACATATTAACGTTCAAGGGTGCGAACCGTATTCAAACAGTATTGCACACTGACTTGAAGCCGAGCCTTTGAGAGACCGTTGACACCTGTCAAGTCGCGTTTGGCGCCATGTTAGGGAATTAAATACAGTGAAGAGAGTGGTTTTAATAAAGATTATTGCGTACAGATATGCAAAACTGTTAAAATCAGAGCTAAAATTTGTTTATTTGAGACTTAAATAGCATGAAAAGAAATATTTTCGTATTTAGTAGTTAACTAATATAATACCTATATTAGACTATAAAATTGTGCAGGTGACGTGGTTTTTTTTGTAGCCAGTTTTTATGATTGTCATAATTCTCAAATATATTTTTACTTCACTGCATTGTCATCGTAATTAGATTCGTTAGGATGAAATAGTACCGGTACTCAAGCTTTATTTAACTCTATATTATTAATATTTCATATCTGAAAATTATTATAGAGTACTTTAAATTATACTGTACCTAAACATATTTTGTGAAACAGCGGGCAATATTGAATAATATATTGGAAAGAGGTAATTCTACGATATTTATATTTGACTCGTATCTGTGATGGTAGTAAATCATTCTGTTTAAAAGGTGTCCGTCCAGGAATAATTATTGCCTTGCCATTGTTATATCTGACTTTCATTCTAAAAGATTCGTTCTTTGACTTTAAGACATGATATTTTGTGTGTGTGTGTGTGTGTGAGTTTTAAGTATTCGCAGTAAGCAATCTGTTGTTTTACAGTTGTTTTTCTTGACTTCATAAATCCCCGATTCCGGTAACTTTAATAATTATTTATTACTTAAAAAAATGTTATGCGTATTCTGTGATGTCACTCTAACAAACAGAGATAGGTACAGAATAGTTATTTCACTTAATGCAAATGTACTCAACATTTGATCCAAATTATTTATCTAATCTAAGCTACATAAGACGTTGTTAAATATTAACATATTTAATAGTTCATTGGTGTGTTGTTAAATTCGTAAATTTATTCTTAATGCCAACTATTGGGTACTATTGTTATGTTCATAATCAGTTTTTTTTGGGTAATTCATAATTTTTATTTTTGCTGCAATCTGCTGTATATATACATACTGGTAGGTACCTAGGTACCTAGTCTAACTAGTTGTAAATAGAGGCAATTAACATTGAGGTTTGACACGCTCAAGCACCAAGTATGTAGATAAGCCAATTCATAACAGCTAAAAATTGAGTCATTAACCTAGGCAGTCTTTGAATGCAACAAATCAAGTTTAAAAATATAAAAACTCCAACCAAACGCGTTCGGACGACATTGGCCGTTGGAATTAATAGACGCAGTTTCAAATGTCGAATTCACGTTCCGGCGTAGTAAGAGCGGCACCAGCGCGCGACGCGAGGAGGGGGGTAGCAACAGGCGTCACCACGTGCTCCGCGGCCTTGCACAGTTCGTAAGCTTCGCGCCTTTTTTTAGATAACAACCTCTAATCAGCCAATGTGTCTTACGTAACAGAGCGGCCTCAGTGTTACGTATGCCTAGTATCACTTATCTCGTGCCTGAAAATAAATAGCTGAATTTATAGACACTTACAGCGTTTAAAGAGATTGAGTGATATTGTGTAGAAAATTTGAAAAAAATCTGTCTAATACATTTAACTCAGTAAATATACATAAGTCTAACTTAAACAGTAGTAATTGTACTAACGTCTGTGTTATCAACTATAATAGAAGGTAAAATGTACTTAACAAACGAATTATTTAATAATGTTAATGATGATGAATGTTGATGTTAAATGATTTTACTTAATCTCATGATTAAATGTCACAAAACGAGTCACAAACGATGTCTTTAGTATCTTGTAGACAATTTACTTTTAGAATTCCGCTAAATTCGGTGAATTTTAGTGCTTACAATTTGTTTTGTCCTTCACCATTTAATTTCGACTGAATTCCTATACATAACATTGGAATCATTTACTTATTAGGTACATACAAACTTGTTATGTTTCAATGTAACTATTAACATTTATGACATTTAGTAATGGCCGATGTAATAGGTACAAGGCATAGAAAACGTAATGACAAATTAGGATTCGATCTAAATATAACAAAAAGGCGATAATAATGTTTGTTGAAATAATCTGTTTAATAAAGTGTAATTTTGAAGAGAAGCAAGATTAATTTCTGGTAAATATGGCGATACTTTATCTGTGCTGGTACGATGCTATATCGATTTACCTTGTGTTCATCCAATAATACGAACGGTCAGTCGACTCATTACACCATCGAGCGTCAGGGCGCAACGGTCGGTCCACGAAGGCCGAAACATAATGACTTCCGCATTGAATCCCATCTACATACATAATACACTGATATTCGTCGACTTTATCGGGAAATATAGGCAAGTTTTGGATATTAACTACGAATATCATGACGTGTGACATAAGTGTTTAAAAAGTTTAAAGAAAAACGTTACAAATAATTGTAATGGCTTTTTCGACGTTTCGGAATTAGTAAGTGAATAGACAAATTCAGTAAATGATTAATTCGGGGATTAGGCATTTCTGTTTAAAGAAATTACTTATAGCTATTTGTTCTATAAAAGTAAGTATAATTTATACTAGTTGGTCCATAGTATATTTGTTTGAAATGTATGCATTTTTATTTATTTAATTACCCCTTTATTGTTCAAACAATGGGCGGACTTAATGCTTAGTAGCATTCTCTAAATCTCTCTCTAATCATAATAATAAATCAATGAATAAACATACAAGTTATCACAAATATTAAAGAATAAAGTATTCTCAACCTACCGACTATTAAGAAACATTTTAAATAACAATTGTTGATACTATTGATAAAAATTATATTTAGCTATATCTATCCATCTTCTATATAAATAAAAATCTGTTTCCGCATGTATGAAAGACCATATTGAAGAGCTCGAGAACGACTAAACGAATTTAGTTGATTTTTTCTTGTTCGTAATTAGGCGGAAAGAGATGTATCAGATAGTATCGGCTGGACAAAACCTATTTCGATAAGTTTGACTTACTCAAAGATAAGGCACAGCCTAAACCACTATAGGAGCACTAGAGAGAGATTTGTTATTAAATAAAGTTATCTAATATTTTCTTGTTAAGCGCACATATAATTTTCTTCATTAACAAATTACGCCAGTGCGAAGCCGGGGTGGGTCGCTAGTAATGAAGTAAATACAGATAACAAAATCGTTAGTCTCCCCTCGATCATTGTAAGATAAGATATAACATATCGTATGATTTTTATTTTATCGTCCAAGATATGATTATAAAGAGTCGAAATACTGAAATCTACTTTGACCGATAAAAACAATGGGCGTTGCAAAAAATACATCAGCGCAAGTAACAGCGAAACTTAATGGAAACTTTAAAACCGCATTACCAAATTGTTAGCAAGTTAGCAGACGTTGGCGTAGCGTCAAAATTGTTTTAGCTATAAATATACATTGGACCGATAAATTTTCTGTTGAAAATAAAAATGAGTTTTGCACCCTACGATCTCGCGTTATCATCAAATGCGTTTAGAGCAAGGTTTATGCAAAACTCGTGGAAAAGTGTGCGAACGTTTGCATCCAAAGTTTGGCTTCTATCCAACCGCCACGAACTAGATTGAAAGCCAGAAGTCTAATCGTATAGTAAAAAGAATCTAAATTTCGAAATTCTTCTATGAAATAAAATATATACGAACCGTATAAATAAAAGGAATGACATAAAAGAAAATAATATATCATGGTAACATGTCGCATAAGTGATGATGTGATTTGTGGCCGCTAAGGCCACTAAGTTATGAGTATGTTCGTATACATATGCTTCTGCCACGCTACTTTCCCGCTTTATTTTTGGCCGGCAATACGTCTGTGATGCTTTCGGTGTCGTAGATGTCCCTTGGAAAAGTTGATCGTTTAATACAAAAGGTATTAAATAAAAATAAATAATTGGGAAGTGTGTACGCTTTACTTTAAAACCGTAAAAGTATCCTGAAGGGAAGATAATCAGTCTTAGACAATCCTAAAGATTATATTAAATACATATGTACATCATTGAACATACTGAACACAAACAAAAAGCAATCGTCCCTTTTATCATACATAGTTCAAATATACTACAATTTTATGTCTTGCCAGACGTCTTCAACTGACAATTTCCAACTTTATGAATTTTAGCAGTCTATTAAATCTAATTTTTTGGCTTATTCAAATCCGGTGCCTAGAAATATTGCATTTCGTCCCTTAGGACTTAATTCTAATCTGTATCCCGCATTTTAATTTGAATTTGGTCTAGTTTCAGACACGGTCCTATCACACTTTTATTTCTAATACGTATACGTATACTGTTGCGAACAGATGACGACATTTATAAATACACTGTTTTAGATAATTCATTGTTTGTAGATAAATACTTATTGCTTTAATTTTTTATTCCAGGTACTTTCTGGCTATTTCGTTATAAAATAAACGAAGATTGTGGGAGGTAACATTTTTTATTTGAAATCGAAATATTGAGTAGTCTAAGATAGGTAAGTGCTTTATACTAACAAATCATATGAATAGTGTCACATCAGTTCACTTAAGTCGGTTTCATTCTTTAACAGAATAACGGATTAAATGTATATGAATCTTGGTTTTTATCTTTGTGATATAATTGATACGATTTTTATGATTTTAGTGCATGCACAATTACCTTGACCTAGTTAAGTACCAATGTTTAAGTTATTATTTTGTTTCATAATACAACCTGTTATTGTACTGCAGCTGGACTCGTGCATTCCAGAATTAGAGGAGCATTCCTGAATCTAGTCAAAGTTACTTAGTTTAATTATGGAAAAATTGATACATTTGAATTATGAATCTGCATTATTATTAGTTTTGCCGGTTATACATTTGCGTGTTCTTAAACATTGGCGAATTAATTCTTATTACGTTAGTGTGAGTCTAAAAATAGTTCGGCGTTTTTTTACTTACAATCTCGTTTAATAATAATACTAAAATAGGGTAGGTTTAGTAAATGTTTTTTTCTTTGTTGATAACTTTGTTATCACTAAATACTACAATATATCGTTTTGAAATATCTGACTGTGTGTTTGATTAAAATGGTACTTGACGTACTGGCAACTTATAATATGATTAATCACTAAGGATAACTTTTATCTTAGAAATTATTCTTTACCAGTAGAATACGATTAACAATATTTTTAAAATTCAGACATTTGGGAAATAGATCTTTAAAAGGACGAAATGGGTATATAGCGAATGTATAAATTTGAAAACGGATGACCCATCTCCAGTTAAATGAGGAAGCGTTTCTAGAACCGTCTCTAGTTTAAATGCAACCTACATGACAATAACGGTCAGGGCTAATCGAGTACAGGTGTGCGAAATAACAGCTGATCGTCCGCGATAACAGAGTGATGTAGATATCAGAGATAGCCCTGTTATTACTGTATTCATTATTAACATTAATTAGTTATTTCTTTGTTATTGTTGCAAAACTTAACGAACGTCGAACTCTGGATTATTTGTAAATTGTTATTTTCAAATTCGCTACTGTTCAAGGCAACGATTTTGAACTGAAGTCACCTTTTGTAAAACAAAAGTATCGAGAATATATTTCACTGATGAAAATTTATTTATATAGCAGTTTACAATTGATTTTCATTGAAAAATATAGTTTGATGGATTTTTCATTATCTATTATAAATAGTTAAACCCCGAGATTTATTATCTTGTATTCGAGCTGGCAAGATCTAAATAAAATTATATTAAAAGCATATGAATCACCAGTGGTTTCTGTAAGCTTACATAAAATTTAAGTTTTAAGAAAAACATAATCTTCGTAAATGAAATATAAAATGTGGGTGAGTTAAAATTGTACTTTAAATGGTAAATAGTAAATTATTGTTTTAATTAGTCAGTTAAATATGCGGTTTATAAACTTGCGATTATCCTTAATATGTAAAGTGGCGCATCAATTAAACATATCATTTGTGTAATATATTTTTTACAGTAATAAATAACTGACGTACTTGCATGTAAACTGAAAAATAAAAACAAAATTTTTGTTATAGCATATTTACACATTTTTAATTTCTACGTTCAATAAATACAAAATTCAATTCGTTCAATAATATGTCAAATATTAAATATATATGTCGGTCGGAGCGGTCGAAAATATGCAAAAAATATGCGAAAATGTATTCGCAAATTAAGATTACAGATTTTTGTTGGCAGAAAAATGTGAATCGGCTTATCTCGTCCGAGACGAGCATGCATCGCACTAAATGCATTAGTCGAATTAGTCCACTGAAGCATACCGAAAAATTCAATTTGCCTTCAACGTTGTGCAGTGAAGAAAAAAACCTGAAAAATTCTCGTTGGTAAAAATTATATTCATTTTCCGGGAGCCGGGCTGGGTGCACTAGCGATGCTTGAAATCTGATTACGTTGCCTTCTATAGGAAATTTGTATTAAGTGGAGATAATGGATCTATTTTAATAGTTGTATTTAATGCTGAAGTACGAGTATATCATTAGAATTTGTAGCCTTACCAGGGTAAAAAAGCTGAAGCGTTTATTGTTGCACGTGTGACTGCTAGTGGCCGTGGACACGGGCTTTAAATGGCACATGATCTGCCAATCTGATCTGATCTGATGGGTTGGCGGCTAAGCTCTTCAATTCATCCTGGACCAGCCTGGTGGATATATTCCAGACCTCCTCAATTACGAAGAGAGAAGAGAGCGTGCAGTCGACCTTTAATTAATTAAAGCTATCTAAAAAGAAACATGTTTTGAAAATATTCATGTTTGAATTTTGACCTTAGTCAGAGCTAACAAGTAAATTAAATTAAAAAATTTACCGTTTTGGTTAATGACCTTGAAAAATTAATATGAACCTTTAATAACATTTAAAATGAATAATTGATTGCGGAATAGTTCTAACATTATCAAAAACCTGTTTGTAATGTACGATATATATACAACTGAGGTTGATAAATTTTAATTACAAATATAACTCGGAATACGCTAGAATCAAGAACTGATTCCTTCATAATAAACTTAATTATTAATAATTAATAATGCGGAATCACCTTCAAACTTTTTCGACATTATGGCATAAGCGGAAACCTTTTTGAGGCGAACAAAAACCTACGAAGGTTGTCCACTTACCTAAATTACAAAGGGCGTTTAAAACCGGCACTGAGCATAAGATTTATGCTAAAATTCTCTAATAAATGCAAAATTACGGCTTGTGTTTGGAATGAGGAAGACGAAATGTCTTCCGGCGGTTACACGTGGCCCGTCTGCTCGTTCACAAAATTTTATTTTGGCCCTTTATTGTTTGAATTTCGAACCCTTACTAATTAAAGATTCCTTCGTTACGTATCTACCTCAGTACCTACTTGTGTTTATTTTGCAGTGTTCAAGACAAAATAATGGCTTGGTTACTTTGTAATTGATTATCAAAAGTATTACTGTAGAAAATTCAGGTTACAATCTTCAGTTATTACGTACTGATCTGTTCTCAAAGTGTTCTCTCATCTTTAATAATAAATTAAAATTGACTAACCAATTAAACTTATACTAAAATCTCAAGTCTTAAAACGTGAAAAAAATCTACAGGAAAATTTTGTGTATTAGCAACAATATGATCTTTTGTGTGTCTTATTTTGAATACTGTTACCCATTGTTTATTATTATTATAATCATTATATTTATATAATGTAAATACATGTTACGTGTGTATATTTACATGCATAGTAGGGGTCGCGGTTAAATCATTGATAGCCAATAGCGTCTGATAACGTTATCATGTGACCAGTACATATTGCCCTTATATTTTATTATATTGAGTATTATATTGACTATATAACTACTCCTTTGTAGGAGTGCCTGGTAGGTTTATCTGTATTACCTTGGGTATTTCTGTAAACCATTCCGCTAATGAGCGTGGATTGAACCATTGACCATTAAGTACCACTTAATTACTATGGAGGGAATTATAGTACCTACTTTGAAGTCTTGTTAATGATTTTATGATATATAGATCTATAGATTTTGGTTCATATACAAAAAAAAAAATCAACACAACAGCTGGCAAACGAGCTAACAACTTATGTATTTTTATAATAACAGTAAAGCGTTCCGTGGTCGGGAAGAATAAAAAACAAAAAAGCCGTAGTTGTTTCTCAAGTAATAAGGTTAACATAGCGTAAACTGATAAGAACGCATATCTCAAAAACTACAGTTTATCTTACTCCAGGCTATTTTATTTCAAATCTGTATGACCTCAGATGTTTCCAGAATTTTCCATTTTATAGTAGGTACAAAACAAAACTCATGAGTGCGGGATACTTTTTATTATTTTTAATATACTTAAAAAAAATTAAGTCGGTTTCAAACCACACATGTGGAAAATGTGCACGTCATTTTTTTATTCATAAATTCATTATTCCATTGTAAGGAGTCATAGAACATCTATCTACATCAGCTGTCTAACTTGCGATTATGTATAGTGAATAATCTCTAAGCAAAATTACTGTGATAAACGGACGGTCAGACAAATGTATTTGAAGAAATTAATGGAACTTTAATAAACAACAGGGCCTCGTAACTAATAACACAGTTTACGAAATTTTAATAATTGTACCTATAAATCAAAATACAAATCCGGGTTTGGAACCGTCGCACATTAAGTTATAGTTACATTATGCGGAGCTATAAAACCGATCCGTCGGCGTCTTGAGGATTTCTTCCCGCTCTCTGATGTAACGGGATGCATTGGTAACTTTTATCGCTTCACCGCGTTTATGTCACATTATACTCACGGGGTTCGATTTAGGTACACCGTCAATGTTGTAATTCGAATCGTATACTATCTTATCTCTTGTCGTGTAGTTAACATTCAATAAATAATAAAATGCCTAAATAAATTAAATAAACGCATGCACACTCACACCTTTGCCCTTCGTATTAAACGTTGTGAGCCATGTGAGCTCGTAGCCCGGCTTATATCAGCGTAACCAAGTTCGCACGTGATCGGATAGATGGGTCACCGCTAGTGGCAGAATTTATTGTTATATTGAAGTCGTGGAGCTATGTCCGAAGCCTTCGAGCAACATAAGAACTTCTGACATTCAGCTTGAGCAATGTCACGGAAACTACCTGGATTCATATATCTTTAATTACGAGGAGACATCCTGTTGCCGCTTGAGCCGATATTTAGTTATTTAATAAGACAAGTAATAGCTAAAAGCAAACACGTACGAGTATCTGTTAGATAATTGTCTACCTCGGCCGATCATCGAACACGGAAACCTTCACTCGGGACTCAGGCAGGGTCACTACCACTGGGCTCGTTGTCAAGAATGTAATACGTAATCCATTTCATTAATGTAAACAGTTGTAATCAAGCAGTTAATAAATTTTCCATTTTCAAACCTTTTTCCTTCCTCGTGTCTCACGTTTTATCTGTTGGTATAAATAATCACATGAAAATCCATTCCGTTCGTTTTGCAATGATCTTGTACAGACTGACAAATTGAGTTTTGGTTTCCTATCATAATGATTTTAAACTGAAGCACTACTGACGCTTTATGTAAATGATGTCGATCATCGACTGTTCCGTGGTACATGGATCATGGTCATGGCAAAAATGTAAAGACCGTGACCATGTTGCCTCGCCGTGGCAATGACCAAGGGCCAAGTTGAATTAATCTAATGTGTGTATCTATCGACTCACTGCGGTACATTTCAAATTAGAATTCGTTCCGCGGTTTTTTTTTTCAATACGAATCAATTCGGTATTTAAATTTGAATCGTGTGTATATTCATATTGTGTAAATATGAGCTCAATCGGTCTAGTTATTCGATGAACACCACGAATGATTGTATATTATAATTAGTTTCTCGGCAATGTTCTTATTTAATACGCGGGCAGCCAAAACGGACAGAACACAACCATAAATTTCCTGTATATATTACATTACTAGAAACCTTAGGCCTTATATTTAAAAATTGCACCCGTGTTGTTTTAGGTATGGGTTTTTTAGTTCTGCAAATTAGAAACATACCAATTAATTATAATAGCTTCAGTCAGGCAGTCCAGATTTTATTTACTGCTCTATTAATAGTGTCCATAGGAATTTTTATTTCCTATCACGCGGGAACAGACCCTTTTCCCGGGATAAAAATATCCTAGGTAAAATTACCCATAATATAATCCACTACAATGTCAAGTACCTATCATCTAAATCTGTTCAATTGTTTAGTATCATTGTAGTACGTGTATTAGTCTGTGAGATATACAGCCAGACGACAGAAATTAAAAAAAAGTTTTTGATCGCTTTATTGATATCCAAGTCTAATTACATTAATATTTCCAAAAAATATTGCATGCACAGATTCAACACCGTTACAATTTTATTATTTGTAAAGATTTCCTTAGATTTGGCACTTTGCGATAAGTTGCCAAATTTTTTAATGTTAGTCTTATGACGTCATCCTTATGACAGTTTTTCAACTGTCACACTGACATACAATTTACTGTTGTCAAATAGCTTGAAACTTTGAATTTAAGAGATGCCGTTAGGCTATTAATTAAATTTTGTGGGTATTCGTAAAATATTTTGTAACTCAGGTAATTAATCAGATACGAATATAAAAATTTATATGTCCACCGTAGATTTTTTTCCTTTCTTCGTCTCAGATTTTCTTTCCTTCTAAAACACTCATCTTATACTATAGTGTAGTACTAATTTATACTGTAAGTATCTAATCTAGACTAGGAAATTCCGCTACAAAATTTCCCTTCGCGTGGTATAATGATTACTGCAGTCAACATTGGAAGGTTGGTAAATAAATGATAAGATGCATATTATTATATATTGCAATAATCTTATTATATATGGCAATCAGACTAAAACTCGCTTTAGAGTCTTTATTAGTAGCTAGCGTCAATAATAAACCTACTTAATAACTTACACATGAATTCCTTATTTGAGTTCTTTAGACGTGATCGATGGGATATTAAGCTTAAAAATTGTAATACATAAATATTTTCAACCATAATTTCCTAAGTACCTATTATTTGCCGCTAATGCCACATCTAGTACTTTACACTTTATATTTGTCTACTACTACTCCGATTTAAGCCGAACAATTTATTTGTAAGTAGCATCTACCCACACTGAAGGAATAATAATATTACCTACCCATTTTCTAAGTTAAATTTCAATCATGTTCTCTGAGTACGCCTTATACCAACACAAATGTCATGGACAAGTTTCTCAGTAAGTGAATTGTAAAATTCTTAATAATAATACTAAAAATCTTAAGCCATATATATCCAAAATTCTGTCTTTACTTTCATCACTGTCGGAAATTTAATTTTATACATATAATGTACGATATAAAATTTTATATTTTCACTAAGTAGTAACCCACTCTCGCTTCGCTTTGCTTCAATAAACCTACGGCTTATATAATAACTGTGATTTAAAAATAGCACCCCCGTTGTTTTAGGAATGGATTTTTTAGATCAACGAATATTACACAGTTGTAATGTTATTTTCTGCTCTCTTAATAGAATGTCCATGATAGCTTTTATTTCTTCTCCTATCCTCGTTTCTTATAAACCGAGATTATAGGATTAATATGACTTACTAATATACCAAGTATCATTCATATGTTAGTTCTGTGGTTTTAGTGATACGTGGCCCGACAGTTACTACTAGATAGTCCTAGTAATAGTATTTTTTTATTTATTATTATTATTGTTATTATTTACATACAAGCATTACAATTACAATATTATCGGATAGGGTGTAAACATAAACTCCTTAGAGTTTTACCGTACACTCTGTGCCGTCGACTATCTTTGTTACATTATACAATTTAATGTTTATACATTTATACTAACGAAAAGTATACATTTCATAACACAACATAACTTACGTACAAAAAGAGCGTAAATTACAAATTTACAAAAGTGACGTACATTCAAGCAAAATAAAATAAATCGGTGTTCGTTCTGCCGCTTATTAGTTTATATATACATCATGATTTTTTGTATGTAATTTTTTTTAATTTTTATTATTATGTATAATGTGTATTTCTGTATTGTTAATTGTAGATAATATTGTTTTAGTTTGTATTTTATGTTTTTGTGTATTATTCTTTGTCTAATACACTTAGGTATCTGGTTGATTAGATAAGGAAACATATAATTCAAATGTCTTTTGCGGTAGAGGTTTTTATATGAAGGTAGTTGGAGTTCCTGGTCGTAAAATCTACGTGCTGAATACGGTTTATGGAATTTTGGTAAATTATCAGTGAAATAATGTTGAGTTTATAAGGTTTATTCAATTTTTTCGTGAATAGGTATGATTTCACAAAATCCGAAGAGCTTGCGGTAATCTTCTTTACAGGCTATTTTTGTTTTTTTTTTTTAGGAACTATTACTTTCAATATGCGTAGTTGTAGTGAAAATATTTTGTCTAGGTGTGTTCTAAACGTTCGTCCATAACTTGATAATCCATAGGATATCATGGATTCAGCTAGCGATTTATAGAGCAAAAGAAGTGTTTATAGGGTATTTTGTGTTTTATTAGGAAAATTTGGCTAGGATCGCTCTTAATTTGTTACATAAGTGGTTTATGTGCTACAGAGGCTAATAGCCAGGCAAAAATTCTAAAATGTATGTTTTGACCACTATGTCGATAGCGAAGTCTACCGACATTAAAGTTAAATAAATATAATTGACATACAGATTTAGTCCCCTTATAATTTTATAGTTACAGTAGATATAGATAAATTAATATAGATTCAGTGAATTATGCGCTCTACTATTGTATTAAATAATAACACAACAATTATAGAAATAATTGAACTTCTTCAATTAACGTATTTTTGATACAAAATCGTTATAAAAAGTATACATAAGAGGTACAAACGATGTTTTGATGGTACAAAACGTTATTGAAGAATTGGAAATCTGGTCAGCGAAGGAAAAGTTTACTAGAGATTAATTGAAGTTAATCTTTTTCGTACAATTTTCCTTAAAGATTTTCATATTATAGTCGATCAATCGTTGAAAGACCGTGAACTTTTTAGATTTACGTCTTAGATTTTTTTATCTATCCGAAAACAGTTGGTATTTAGAAATTATGTTAGCCTAGAGGTGTGAAGTTGAGTTCGATCGACTTGGGTCCAAATCATCTTCTACCTCTAGCTTTCCGTAGTTATTTTAATGTTAGATCTGTTGCTAATATGTTATCATTACATCTTATCTACTGATTACTAAACTTCTAGAACAAAACCCCTATAATGCCTATTCTGATGTGAAACAAGTTCAAACGAACATCCTTCTGTTTCTGTAACAAGTGTCTTTGACGAGCGAAGCATATCAATGAGCTCTCCTTTACAGATATCAAGTTTTACAAATACATTTGCACATTTCCATGGACTGCATTTCCCGCGTATCACGCGGAGCATACTCTGCTACCATATGAATAAAAACTAATGTTATTTGGCATGTACTCTTAGATTGCTAATGTTCTACGTTTGAGCGTGAAATACATCTCGGCCACAGGAATGCTGTGTCTGTTCGTTTTTTATACTTGAACCACAAAATTGTACGTTCGGCAAGAGTCAAGGGCGTTCGTGCAGAACGTTAAGCTGTAGTTGCACTGGCGTAATAATTGATAGCTTCTCTAACAATATATTAGTCCTGTGTCACCGTTCAACGCATTTACATACAGTCAGAACATGTAATC
>PDGT01000007.1:4622861-4693872 GCA_003671415.1 Megathymus violae
GCATTCATTCTTAATATAAAATACTGAATTCAATCCCATACTTGCAGAACAGGGCGTCGTAAGAGGCGACAGAAGCCGGCCTAATTAGTGGTAGTATATTATTAATATCATTATTAAGTCATTAATATTATTAGATACTGGTAGGTATTATTGTCTCTCCGTGAAGCCTGCCTGGCTAGCTATCACCCTCCTGCTTGACTCAGTTGCTAAACGACTTGTCGTGTTCCGGCTGGGGGCTTGAGGGCCAGTAGTTTCCTTCATTCTTCTCTTTTCTTGGCCGACAACGCATTAGTGATGCCTTTAATGTTACTTATGTCCATGGGCATCGGTGATCACTTACAATCAGGTGACTCGTTTGCCCGGTTGCCTATATATATATAAAGTAATGGCCCACCCTAACTTAGTTCGATAGATAGAAGATACACAAATTATAAAATAATTGAGTTACAGTCATGATGAACATGACTGTAGCTATAGCTATACATGACTAATGTCTTTGTCCAATAATTCACCCGGAATAATGTGCCTTTTATAATGTTAAGATAATTTTTCATAGATGAAATAGATCCGGAGATTACTTTCCCGTAGACACAAACTGACAAAATTCGCCTTCTCTTTTTATTATGCAACAATAGATTAATATAGATATATTGAACAAGATATCCAAAATATTTACTGGCCTTAATTATAAATGCATATATAAATATCAAGCAATAAAATAAAGTGTGCAAGAATCTAATCTTTCACTTTTTGTAATTTAAATTTTAATTGTTTTGGATGACATGATAAAATACCGTTTTCCTAACATTACATATCACATGGTGCCACATTGATGCTTAATTTAATACGAACACTTGTATTTACATTCCTATCATACTCGCCGACTCAAATTGACACCTGTCGTTTACTATTGTCCAAGCTAACGACAGTACACAGTTGCTACACAATCTAAACGCGGCTTTATTTTAGCTGTTACACGTGTATCTTCAATACAACTACACACTGGAAGGTTCACTAGACTTTGTATTAAATTTCAACGAAATTATTTTTTGGTGCAAAAACATCAAAACCTTTGATGTCATATATTTTATTGAAGGAGTTTGATCAAGTTGTATGATCATCGTCACAATCAAATGTTGAATTCTGTTTTTTAACTGTTGTTCTTTCTTTGGGATACAGTCCACCAGCTCCGGTTCGGATTGGCGTATTTGAATATATTATATTTATATTTCAATAAACGAATTACCTTTTTCAGTAATCTTCAAAAAAATTTATGACGTTAGTAATGGACCCAAAGCAATTAAAGTGATGTGAATGTATTTTTTCATAACTAACGTGATTACGAAATCGTGCATTTTTAATGGGAAATTATAAAAAAATTCTCTCTGTTTATAACTTACATAAAATTTGAAGTGAATGAGGTTTCCCAAAAGACTGATATCCTTGAGAGTCAGCAAAAAGTATTTATTTAAGTATTTCCTATGTTTCTCGTACATATTTGTGTCATCAAGACTAGTGAGCTACTAATCTACTCTGGAACACAGGCTGCATATCGCCTGCCCACGCTGATCGTTCAATAATTCATGTTGTACAAACCGGAAAACGCTTTTGAAAATGCCCGACGAATACGGATAATTTGCACAATTAGCATGAAGACGGCCACGAATGCGCTCATGCAACATGCAGTGTCCTATTAACATGCAGTCCCATTAGTATGCAGAAGACTTTGTGGATGGATACGGTATTTTAGAAAAAAAAAAACATTTCTTTATATTCCTTTAAAGAAACTATGCAACTATGCAAGAAAATAGCCGGGCCTTCATTCACCACTATTGATACTGACTGTTGACTGACTGAGTGATACTGTTACTGATATGCATGGATAATGTTGACCAGTTACTATCAGGAGGTCTGTCATGCATGAGGCTCATTTACCGCCTGGTATCAGAAAAAATGACACAATTATTTCAAAAAAACGATGTAATTACAAAATTTTAGGTCTGACTAAAGTAGGGGTTTGCAAAAGATGTGCTTTTAAAAATGGAATTTATAAAAGTCAAGTTCAATGTGATATTATCTTAAGGGTATAATACATGTCTAGTTATTGACATTCAGAATTGTTGGATGTAGATAATTTGACAGAAATTCGTAAAATGCAACTTTTACGATGAATATAATTAGATTTTTGCAAAATACTGTTGATATTAATTGAACAATTATTATATTAAGTAACTTAAGCCTTTTAGTTGGCAAAATTCTAAGATTGTACTGCAATGACACGCAATAAACTTGAATTTACTGTATCATAAAGGATCATTAATCGGTAATGAAAAACTCCATGGACCCGTCCTTAAAATTAAACCATATCCAAAAGGATTATTCTTACCTTCGTGGCTGAAATCGTCTATCAGATTGGTGAACGTAATGCATGCAAATAGTCTGTTACTGTAATCTTTGGCTATCAGCAATTACTGTAACACGCCTTGTAACTAAAATGTTAAATTCCTTTATCATTTAAATCAATTCCTTGAAATATATCTGTTACTGGACTTTAAAATTGCTTTCTAGTATTTCAGAGCAGCGAGCTCCAATCATCTATTTTTAAATACACTTATAAAAAGTCAAATTAAAAGTATGGGCAGTAAAAATTAAATGTTTAGTACGGATCATTACTGACGTTTTTGTTCTTGGCTATAATTGGCTATTAAATATATGCTAGTAGTAACGAGGACACAGACTAATTATTGATAAATGTTACCGATGCACATCTGTAACACCAAAGATATTACAGAAGTGTTGTCATTCTATAAGCATCAGACTTAGTCTCTTGTCAGTTTGTTCAATCGTATTAGAGTATATGTACATCTTAAGCAGGGTAAGTTAGCTCTTAAGATGTTCGAGCCCCTTAGACATCAAGTATAATAATTAATTGCATTAGTTTATATAGATCACCGGGATTTTAGCTTAAAATGATATCCGTGATAGCCGTATTGGGGCAGCTTAGAATACACCAACCAATCCCATGCTGGCAGAACAGGATGTCGTAAGAGGCGACAGAAGCCAGCCTGCTTGGTGGTAGGGTTTCGCATAAGGATTATAATATCAGTATTATTATTGAGCCATTAATATAATTATTGGTATTGTTATATTTTCGTGAAGCCTGCCTGACTAGCTACCATTCTCCTGTTTGAATCAGCCGTCAAACGACTGATCGTGTTCCGGCTGGGGGCTTAAGAACCAGTACTATTTTCTCATTTTCTGGTCAACAACGCATCAGTGTTACCTTTGGTCTTGCTGAAGTCCATAGGCGACGGTTACCACATACCATCAGGTGGCTCGTCTGCTCGTTTGTCGGCTATTAATATAAAGAAAATATATGATTTGTTATTAATAATTAATTACTACGTCTAGAATAGGAATGGAATGCTTTTGTAGCCTAGGAATAACCGTAACATAAATAATCACATTACGTTAAAGAACTCCTTTTTTAAATTGTATTGGAAATAAAAAAAAAAATCGTAAATATATTCAACGTCGGTTTACTCCAGGAACCACTTGCTTATCATAATTAGTTTATATAACGCTTAAAATCGATTTATCATTATTAATTCGACAGGCCAATTTCATCGCGATGTTAATCCGGCCCGAATTTCAAGAGCAACAATCAAGCGTCTTATATCCTTATTGATTTATTTTAATTTTATCATTACAGCCTATACAATTTTAACATCTTAAACAGTTTTTATGAATTGTAAGTGATGGATGGAAGAAAAAAGAAAATAATATTTTTTAAAGCTTAGATAATATGGAATAATGTGATCATAATTTTCACTTAACTTCAACCAGTTCGATGCACACTGCACGACTAGAATCTTCTTAAACTGCTCTCTCCACTAACGGTGCGTACTGATGCAGGAATTTGTGATGAATCCGAGTGCCGGATGTATGTTCTAAAATTTACTGCTTTGTAATAATAACTTATTACATTCACAACATTTTTTCTTTTAGCGATCATTTATCCATCGTTCGACTATACTTATCGCGTGACAGGTTACTTAAATGGGTCGGGATGCGATAAAAATATTTTTTTTCTGACTACAGTAAACACAGTTTTCTGTGGTCTGTAAAATGCAGAATAAAATTTTATATATCAGGTAAATTCAGAATTGAGTAGTCGCAGCTAGTTTTGTCCGATTCTGCTTCGATACGTTTTATCGAGAAAGTTAATGTAGACATGTCGTTGGACTCGCAATCTAACTTCCCAACTTTTATACGATAGAATTACTACGGAATAAAATCAGGAACAGGTATCAAAAATTTATAAGGGGTAAGGATAAAATTGTTCCAGTTTGTAGCAGGTTGCGCACAATAAAAGGATATGTAATATTTTGTCAAGTTATAACTTGTTATGACCAGGTGAAACGAGATATATGAAACTGTGGCGATTGTGTAAACTTTTAAAATCGCGCTCCCGTACCAGCTTCGCGTTGCAGAGTTTATTCAAATAATAAGGCACTTTTCGTTTGACTAATTTTAATTAAGCATATGAAATCATACGAATGTGTCAACGGGCGAGTCTGCGATTAATAGTCAAATTGAATTTAAAGCATACTAAATATAAGCCTTAATGCGAGTATTTCTACTTCGAAAACTGTATCTTTCAAAGAATTTTATTTTTATACGAGTAATAATAAACGACTACGACACGACTACGACCTACGGCTAATAATAAAACTGGAACGAGGCTGAACCTGTCCTATTTATTTTGAAAAATGTGGTGTAAGTAGGCTCCACATAGAGAACACAATATATTTTTTAAAATATCTCTCTTGTTTGTTTGTCTGTCTGTCTGGATAGCTGCATGACTACGTATGTATTTCGAGGAAACTACGAAACGTGACACTTGGCATGTATATAACTGGGTTATGGGTATCTAGTATATTTTACAACTCGCAAAATGAATCTGTTCTCATGAAAAATTGTAAACAAAATTTAGACAACTTTTTTATAGTTATTGAAATAATTGACTGTTTCTAATTTATTAAACTAAGAAAACCGACCAATTATCAATTTTATTAAATACCTAATAACAATTGCTACGAGTCAGATTAACAAAAGCGTAGGTTTTCTAAAGTAAAACATCACTTGTTTTACCATCAAACCTTAATTTTACCCTGCTATTGATTTCACTATAATATGTTTATTTTTAAAAGCTATCGTACATTTTGTTAATGTTTGACGTTCTGACGACTTATGATATAACATAACATACAAACGTGGATAATATAAGTGTATATTAAAAAACAAATATAACAAAAAAAGATTTTTGACATAAATCTAATGAAATTAAAATGTTTATAAGAATTTAATAAGTTATTTATTAATTTAATCGCTTCGCATTTATCATTGTCCCGTCCAGTGACTATTTGCCAGGCGAAGTGTTCCGGGTTCGATCCACGATATTTTGTTCTCTGGTTCCGGTCTTTGTAATGTTTCTATTGAGTTAATCTAAACCTTATTAAGAATTTGGGCCCGTATTGGGGCGGCCTAGTATACTCCCCCCAATCCCATGCTGGCAGAACAGGGTGTCGTAAGAGGCGACAGAAGTCGGCCTGCTTGGTGGTAGGGCTTCGCATTAAGATTATATTATCAGTATAATTATTAAGTCGTTACTAATATAATCTTTCTGCGAAGCCTCCCTGTCTAGCTACCACCCTCCTGCTTTAATGAGCCGTCAAACGACTCATCGTGTTCCGGCTGGGGGCTTGAGAGCCAGTACTTTCTGTGATACCTTTGGTCTTGCTGATGTCCATGGGCGACGGTGACCACTTACCATCAGGTGGCTCGTCTACTCGTTTGTCGGCTATTGTCATAAAAAAAAACCCACCAAGTCACGCGTAGCACTAGTGTGTATTTGAGTATTTTTTAATAAAATGCTGTAGTACCGATGAAAAATAGCATCAATTTGTTTCATAAAACCTCAGCGCTGGTGTAACCGCGCCTTAATTCCCCAAGTAAGTACGCTTGGCATTTAGCGTTTCTTTAAAACTTCACTTGGCATCTTTTTGCAGTTCGTGAAACTTTCCTTCCTGTAACATTTTACCGTGGAGCGTTTCGACGGGGCTATCACATCGAGTTAATAAGTTTGGGTTTCGATAGCTTCAGCGTTTTAAACTTTTAGGATATGAGATAACAAGGTAACAAAGAGACATCGATTTGGCTAAGTCCGCTTTAAGATCTTACCAAAATATATTGCTCATAGCAACGTAATTTTTTTTAGACGTAGCGTTAGGCAGTACTATGTTTTTTAAATAAAATAAGCCTGTGCTGCGGATAATAAGTCTTTAAAATTTAGTGCTACAAAAAAGTTGAGGTAATTTTATATAGGAAATAATAGTACTGTAGTAATGAACTTTATTAAAAAAAATTGCTTAAAATAAAATAAAAAATATTGTTGGGTGCCATAAATTATTGTCGTCGAATTAGACGGCACAGACTCTACAAGTATCAATAATCAAATAATCAACAACTTTTAAGTATTTTTTTTTGATATAACTTTAAATATAAGATAAATTTATTTATGATACCAATCGAAATGGTACGATCTGCAATCTGGTCTGATTTTTTAACGTGAAGATGCCATTTTAAATTTTTTTTATCAGTACAATATTTAATCAAATTAAGATTGTGTTAATCGTTCCTAAATTAGTCGACTAATTTAAATTTTAGTCACATTATACATTTGTTTCGTCAAGACGGTGATTTATATAAGGACTAAGATCAGATAGTTTGTCAATGCGTTTGTTCCCTCCAATCCTAGAAACGGCTTAACCGATTTTGTTATGGTTTTCACCGATATATTACAGGAAGCATCGCTTAATATTTATAGTTCGCTTCATTGCAATCCGTCTATAAATAAAAAAGTTACAAATATAACTATAATTTCTAATTCACTGAACGAGAAAAACCCAGTCCTAAAACAATGCGAGTGCTATGTATTTTCAATCGTAATGCGTAGTTTTTCTGAAGTGAAACGAGAGCAGTTTGCTTGTCTCTAATATTAGATACTAATATATTAAATTATTTCTGATAAGATAATTATCTGCACATTAATATTACTAACTCACTAAACTTAATTTCGGCAGTGTAATATAATTATTTAGAAATAATTGTACAGTACCTACTGAGAACCTAGTGTAGTCAACTTATTATCGTTTTGTTGGTTATGTTTTGTTGATAATTTTATTAACACCTATCACATGCTCACCTTGAGACTAGTAGAGAATGCCAACAGGCATTAAATCCGCTACTTGTTAATCCTAATTGTAGGATATTACTAATAAGAATAAATAAAAAAATCAATATGTACGTAATTATACGTGAAGAGGCAGACAACTTTGTATCTCCTTCTCTCCTCTGTTTGTCAACCGATTTCCTTTATTTTTTTTTTTTCATGAAACCTATTGCGGTGATTTTGCGTTACCAGTAATAACATGTTTTTTTAAACTATAAATTCGCTTAATTTATTATGTACATGAATACTAGCGACCCACCCCAACATCACTTTGGTTAAACAAATATTATACAGCCTGTGTCCATCCGGAAAAACGGACCTTTCAAATAATTAGTAAAATAATTATTATTATAGGTGGTTCCGGAGATTACTCATCGCAAATACACAAACTCAAAAAATTCGCACTCTTATATTAGTATCGATTAATATGTGAAGAAAAAAGTTTGTGCCCCATTTCCTTCTCTGTTAGTCAATCGATTTTTTTATTTTGATTTTTTTAGTGTAGCTTTTGTCACACATTAGTATTATCAATAAAAAATACAATGATTGCAATAATTACAACAATGAAAATAGGTTACTTTAAATTTGGGGACGAATCTCAACCACTAGGCGAACATTGTATGAATTAAAATGTTGGTATATGTGTCGTAAATTAAAGTGGAAATGGTTATATTTAACTCAAAGGTAACAACACTAATATTTCAACAGTGTGTACCGCGAACCAAATTTGGATCCAAGTCATATTGCCTAGATGTACAACAGCACCTGCCTGAACAGCATACAAGGAATAGTTACGTCCTTTCTTTTGGAGATTGTTGAGCTCTGTATCAACCAGTTCAAGTCCGATGATACTCTGCATGTTTAGAGGGTTCTTTACCTACCTGGCTCTAGCCTCGTTCAAAATGTATATCGTGTTATGGTTGCAGTGCTGAATATTCAGTTGTCACTTACTTACTACTGGCTCGTTCACGTGGTAACATGTCGATCACGCCCCTTGTGTCGATGGCTTCGACCGTGACAATAGAAAAATTATGAAGTTGTAAAATATAGAAAAATAGAGTTTTGTAGCACAATATTAAACACGAATTTTTTTTCATCAACAATAGCATAAAAAGGAAACTGTAAAAATAATTTTTCGTTGAACGGAAGTAATAAATTTTATTCGGAAATAAAAAAATTTCCTCAACATAGTAATGCGCCCTCTCCCTAGCTTCGTCTTTGTCAACTTAATTTTCATGATTTTCCCGTATTTTAAGTTCGCGCTATTGAATCCATTTGAAAGATTTCTTTTATATTTTGTCATTTAAAAGTTATAAAGCACAATTAGAGAAATATAAAACCTTTGTCAACACTGTTCTGCGTTGAAATTCTTGGCAATATTGGACACGAAAATAATGTTTTACCTACGTATTAAAATTTTGCTCTCTTCCTATCTTTTCTTGCTATAAAAATAGTAGTATGTGGTATTTAAATAAGACCTTGGGTAGATTCTCCCATAAATCTCTACTAACAAACCACACTACACGCCAATTGTTTACCACTAGCAAACGGTCCGTGAGATGCCTGTACTAATACGTAAACTACATAGAAAATAAGTATACCAATCCTGATGCACAGGTTCTCTGCGAATTACTCGGCTAACATACTCGGTTCTCACCTTCCAGTCCGTCTTTATATTTTTTCGGCGCACCTAAATTAACCTCCAACCTAATAGTTTTCACCTATTACCGTGAGCCGGCCGAATTTATCGCTTTCCACTGTTGATTTATCCGCGAGCCGACCGGATTAAGTACCGCTAACTTGGCGATAGTTAAGTCTGCTATCTCTGATGTTTCAGAGCAAAAGCTCTTTCCTTTTATCTAAATTGGTACGCTACCAATAAAGATCCAACGGCGTCTGTCGTAAACCATTCGGCCCCATACGCTTCATTATGGGGCAAAGTTTTAGATATGATGGTACCGTTTTATTGTCCACCGATGTCGCGAGATCCCTATCGATAATGAGATTTGTTGAGCCAGTATCGGACACGGCCGACAGACTGAAATGTTGAAGAAGTTGCTAACTACGTATCCTTATAAATAAAGCTAACCTATCGAGCAACGTTTATTTAAGGTAAGGACTAATAACTAAGGGTCAGGGATATCGCACAAGTAATGTAAAAAATATTTATATTGTTATCAATATAGATTGCGGAAAATATTTTTCAGCAACCCTTGAAACGAAATTTTTCTATAATTTTAATGGTTTCATATTTTGGATTATGCATATCTACAGAAGTAATGATAATTTACCAATCCATTATAATTTAAGTGATTTTACTCGGAGTTAATGTGACTAGTTGGTGGATGAACGCATTCGTAAATTACGGGCAAAACTTCACCATCAAAGTCTTGGTCGAAGAACATTCCTACTCCTTTTCTAACAATAAAGAAGAGGTTAAAGTGCGACAGAGACAAATAAATCTTGTCCTAATTGAATTTGTCATAAAAATTGAAAGTTCGTTCCCAGGGCCGCACTTCACGAACTACTTTTAATCCATTCTCCGAAGGGAACTTCTAATTTATTGTGAGTGCTAAGTTTGCTCCGACTATTCTAGATATAAAATAACTTTACTCTTGTTTCACCTACGCTGATGTAATCGTTTTATCTGAGATGAAATCTATTGCCTTGTAGCTGAGTTGCGAAATTTATTCGTAGTATGAATTCTTTGTATTGTTAAATTTTGTAATTGGACGGGAGATATATATATATATATGTTGTTTATTGATGATCATGTGACTTCTGCAACTATAATTTATCAATATTTGCGGTTCTTAGGTGGAAGGTCGTAAGTATTGAGAAATACAATTGATACATTGAATTGAGTATAATTATAAAATGTTCACTAAGGACTTTTTTAAGAAGTTATTACATATAATAATGAAAAAGTATATTTACGTTACCTACGCACTCAGTAATTTCATTTTAATTAACATATTCGGCCGAAGCTATCATGATTCTAGTGGCACATTTTTAACCACCAAAGACCCAGTGACCTCTAACAGAAAGAATCTATGGACTCATTCCTTGTTTATAGAGCGGACATCAGCTAGGAAGATTTGCTTGGATTCAAAGATGGCTGGAACCCCTTACAGTTAATCTTACATTACATTATTTCTTTTAATTAACAGGTTTTTAATGACAAATAATTATTTCTGTTTTGAAACCAGTAATTGTGCACAATAATAATTCTTAAGCATGAAAAAATAACGAAAGACAATTATCTTAGATATTATACAAGATGTAACATAGAAAACTACAAGGTTATAGGAGGATGTAACATTACTCGTACCTACATCTATGAGGGGACAGAAACATATTTTCTCACAATATAGGTTACCAAATTAGCTTCGTAATATTATATTGTTACTGATGTCACAGACGTGTTACCATTTGTAACGAAACTATTACGTGAGTATCGTGTCCACGACTGTATTGAATATAATCAAATAAGATGCAGATAGACCTAATCAAGAAATATCTTATATTAATATTTTGTTTTATATTAAAAATCGCATAAATTGCAATATATTTTTATGAAAGTATCTAACTTTACTGAAGTGTACTGATTTTATTTTAGCAAATCTCAAATCTAAGCGCATTGACAATGTTAGCCGCTAAGTACTAATGGATTTTAAAAACACGATTTAATAGCCGGCAACACGTAGCAAGAGAAAGCCGGAGAAATTTCAAAGAACCACTGAGGCAGAACAGACTGACAAAAGGCTTTACATTTTAATCGAAGCTACGTTCATTGCAATGGCTGTTAGGATCTCTTGTGATAACGGGGATTCGATGGGGTTGCTTCGTTCTTATTATAACATTAAATATCTAATCATTCTCTCAAACCAGGTATTAATATTTACAGATATTACCAGATACATTACGAGGTAAAATTCATTTTTACACATTAAAGACTATTTTAGAACTTCTTAGTTAAAACAAAGAATAACGCTTGGTTTTAATTTCCGGCCGGATGAGCAGACAATTTATAGGAAAGACTATTATTTGATTTCGCATCTTAGTTGTGCTTTATTTGTGATATTATGATACTTTATTTGTGAATGTTATGCCAACCTCAACACAGGGAATCATTGTTCGGGGACGTGACTTTGTGCTTTTATTTATTTATTATTACACACATTCACACATACATATTCAAACTGTGTCAGACTATCCATCACAATTTTATGACTAATTGGCCCTAACAGTGACATTTAAATGGTCAAGTTCACAATTCAAAAGATACCAATATTCCTACAAATAATGAATTTGCGAGTCAATTTTGTACAAAAATAAAGTAGTTTGGTTATACTACTAAAAGGATTCACTGTCGTTCTGTGTATCAAGTAGATTTTAACGATAGCGTATACGTTGAAACCCTATTCGCGATTGAAGCGCTTTTAAGCTCTTGCCCTGAAGTTATAATAAACTGAACAGCTTTAATATTTGAGGTGAAACATCTTTTGGCGCATATTGGCAGTAAAATCGACTCGCATGCAGTGGCGGTAAATGACATGATGCTCTTTCATACCGTCATGCCCCTCTATGCAGCGGGCGCGGATATCTTATACCTCGTTGATTCTTTGTGTGAGATGCGTACTGTTTCGATCGGACTATAGTACGTAGATGTGTTAATATATATATTATGTAATTATTATTATAATGTTATAAAATTGTAATTAATGAAACTATTATTTTTCATTAATTGATTCTGTATTACTTTATTGTTTTTATTAATTATAAATTCTAATATTATTTTAAAATTTTCACATCTACCCGGGCGTTTCGTGACGGCCAATTTATTTTGATCAATCGTCTGAATGCCTTAAATATTTCAGATTATAATCTCAAATTCTGTATTACTATTTCAGTTACTAGTTCGCATTATAAATGTTTTTAGTAATATCTTACTGTGTTCTGGTTCTATGACAAAACTATATCAATCTAAGTTATCACTTCCGCCTTCGCCTACTTTGTACTTTACCTTCTTGTTAGGACTGGCATTCACAGCGCAGTGAAAGCTATAAAATGCCATAAAACTTTAAAATTATTTATAAATATATTTGTTTATTCGACAAGCGATTTGTAACTAACTTTGAACTGTATAAATATGTAAGCGAAAATTTATGAATTAATTTGATTATCGTGTTAAATTTAGAAACCATTATAAATAAATAACAACATTTTACTAGCGCCATCTATTAAAGCTTGTATCCTTTATGGACAATGTAACTTTACTATAAAATTTCAAATACAGCAAAACACGAATATTGTTGATAGATATACTATCTCACATTAACGCAAATTCCGTTTTTTGGGATTTCATATTTATATCATCATGAAAAACAGGGACAATTTAGAAGCATGTGTAATAACGAACTTAACATGATCATGACCAAAGATTACAGAATAATACCTAATTCTTATGCAAAGGCAGTTTTTGTTGTAAATTATAAAACAACGTAATTTTTAATTTTAAATGCTGTAATTAACCAATTATGGTTGGATTTCGTATTCATACTTGTTTAGGGCGAATTCATCGCATTAAGAATTATTATTACTTGGTGTGCTTATTTTCATAATACACTTATCAATTGTTACCATTTATTAAGCCGTAACTCCGTTAAACGGGGAAATTGAAACAGAGATTAAACTAAAAATTAATTTTAAAGTGAAATCATCGTTGATATTTTTTAATCATGATACATATAGCTTTCGAATTTCACTGGTGTGCGAACTCACAGTGGCGTCAAAACGTCGCGGTGCTTCGAACCCCGCTGCGAAAAAAGTTGCAAGTCGGTTGTCGGCGCCGATGAACATTCAAATTTATCGATTGTCGCTCATTACAGTATCCCTCAACTTACCCACTCACCAACTTAGCCCTTCGAAATCCCACGTTACTTTTTATCCCCGAGGCCGTATCTTTTTCTATCGCTGTTATTATTGTCCGTTAAAGTTTAAGTGCTCGGCGGCTAACTTTCGATGTCTTCGTGATTTACGAGCAGCGCTTCCCAAGTGTTTTATCGAGCATAAATGTAAGTTTGCTACTTGTTGAGACTGACGGTCGGTGCGTTATGATCGGTTAACTGTACTGGGTCAGTGTTTTGTTGGCGGTTCATCTGTGATCTACAATAAAGTTATCGGCTGTTTTAAATATGAAATGAACACATTTATACTTATATATATATATATATAAACGTTTATACCGCTATTCAATGATTTGTTTTCTATTCCGTATTTAAAACTAACTTAATATAATAATATAAATAATAAAATTATATTGGTTAATTTAATGACATAGGAAGGATGAAAGAGTTTCCAATTAGAAGCAGCATAGACTTTAGCGCAACATTCAGCGTATGAGTATTTGCAAGATATTTCATGTTCGTAGGTCAGATAATTGTGATTTATATTGCATATTTTACATGTAAATTATAGTCTACAACTACTGATAATAATAATAATACCTATTAATAATAGAAGTAATAAAATTTGTTTACTAATCCCAAATATTTGATATATTATTTATTACTAGTATAGATGACAAAACAATGTTTTTAGTATTTTTTGTTTAACTACGCAATAATCAATAACTAACAGTAAATCAATAAAAAGCAAAAGGACTAGTAAATCCATGAACAGACGCAAATGATACCTGGTATATTTGTATGTTACGTGATACAACATCTAGGAAAATTTTAACCTCGGGAAATGGATCTGTTCCCACGAAAAAAACTAAAAGTCAAAATGAAAGACAATTTCCATACAACATAGAACTCAAATATGTATTATTAAAAATACATATTGAGTTGTATATTGTATGGACACAATATGTATTATTAAAAAGGTGCTAAGCTAAGTTTTGACTGTTTTTCTGTATTGCAATAAATTAATATCCTCCTAATTCATACAATTAGGAATACCAATTAATAAAACAATTAAATAGGACAAATGTTTTCATTAACAATATTTATTATCAAAAGTCCAACAGTAATTTCTAGTGCGGGGGGTATTGATAATAATAGTGCGTAAAGCGTGGATTTTTTAAAATTTAACTTGCATATTTTTACGCTATAGCAATGGGAGTCGAATGATTTCGGTCACTGAGTCAGAAAAAGTCAATAAATAAATAATCAGAAAAGGAAATATTTTCTACTAACTAAATGAAAGTAATTAGTCCAATTATTATACTTATATAGCAGATAATTTACGAAATTGTTATTTGTATTCATCAATTTACTTAAAATCAACATTATAGAAAACTATATTATAATCAGATTTCTTTTTCTCACCCTCACACTTTCGGATAGGATGGGTAAACACAAATATGACACGACAAACCCCCATGCACTAAAAAGAAACATTTATCTGTCGCATAAATGTTACCCCGACCGTGAGTCGAATCCTAGAACCCCGCTCGGTAGGGTCACCACCAACTTGGCTACGGAATCGTCAATTTAGTCAGGTACATCGTTATTCCATCATAAAAACTACATTAAACCAGATACACCTGTAATCGAAAAAAAACTATATTAAATCAGATACACCTTTTTTCGACAAAAAATCGACATTAAATCTGATACGCATTTATTCGAATAAAAACGAAATTCAATTAGATACGCCTTAATTCGTTCGTAAATTTCGTAATACACAGTAGTAGCGAACCGTGTTGGAAATGTACTATTTGTACCGGTGTCGTTATAGGCGTCCGCGCGGCGCGTCGGCAGGTATCGGCGGCGCCACATGGGCTTCAGCCAGATTAATGGATCATTGCCCCCCTCCCCGAATGCGAAACTACTGTTCCACGACATACCTCCTTCGCGATCTTCGCGAATGTGTTCGCAGCGCGCACCTCGAGTTCAATCTTATCTTGATCGCTGACAGCGTGTACTTTAATATCTTTATTGCAGAGTATGTATGACTAGGTAATTGTTTGATTTATATTGGTTTTATAACCAAGGCTGTATTTTTACGTGTAAGTAGGTGGTGTTTAAATTTTTTTATTAATGACAACAATACGCCAATTGGTACAGATTTTAAAATCTCGAATTCGGTCAGAGTGGTTTAGTATTCTATAACTGTCTATGTAAATATCACCCACCGCACAGATATGACAGGGGTCTGAATGTGTTGCTTTATTACGCGACGGTAGCTTTCTTAAGAATTTTATTAGTTCACTTATATAATATAAATAATAGTGATAGCATCGTGGCTTAAACGTTGGTTTCGTTCACGACTGGAGATAGAATCATGCCCGCATTTCTAAATTTTCAAGTTATGTATGTATTACTAATTATAATTAATGACGATACCGCCATATCTGACAGTTCTCCACAATTTACTCGAAAGTGTGTGTCTGTGCTGCCACTATCACTTGACGAAAAAATGCGGAATACGGCCTTAACGCCTCTCATTTTGTAAACACAAGAATAGTTTAGTTATTGCTTGTAATTAAAGAAGTAAATTAGAAGTCGGTAAAAAACCTCCCAAACCATTTACACTAGGATCCATTTAAGAGCAGCTAGCTGTACTAATCTGACGGACTTTAATGCTTTCAGGTTGCATGTCACGGTGTCATTTAGTAATATGAAGTTAAAAATATAAAGCGTATAAAAAGACTAGTACTTTACAGAACGTTAACGTTTTATGGACCCCATTAGCTCTGAGGTTTGATAAACGAATGCATCCAGAGCTGTCATATTTTATCGTTGCGATAATATTAATATTAAACGTGCTTCGTTTGCGGATTACATCCTTATCATAGAATACTTCTTCAGTAATAGACACTTGTCACAATGACACAATTGTTGTGATCGCGAACTACCGCTCATAAACAAATTTGACCATCGATTGCTTACCAAAACACATATAAAAGGTAAAACACAATAATCACCTAGTTAAGGGGCATATGACTGCTGAAGTAACCAAGTATTTTGTAGTAAATTGTTTTTGGAACTATTTAAATTATATTTCTAAAAGTTCCCTTCTATTAAAAGTGTTAAGCTGAACTATAATAACCTTTATGAAGGAACTACATATATTAATCTTTTTTCGTTTCACATAATTCTGTGTAGGTACATAAGATTTTCAAATCATTTTACTTTCTCTAAAATGAATGTGATTTCATCATTGCACATTAAAATTTGACAGAGGGATTGATCACTGGGTAAAAGTTGTGGATTTCTATGAATTATTACATAAATTTCTTTTATCATACTAGCGGTCACAATAAGAATCTTCAGGATCTGCCAGTCCTAACTTTAAAAATGCTTACACACCTGTGACACACCGAGGACAAAAACAAAAGCATAAGAATATATGTAGATGCTAGATACCACTTGTTTATTAAACAAAAGAAAACATCATAAACAGATCATGTAAGATTTACATACCTGCTATTACATTATCTACTACGTAAAATATTTACATGCGATAATAATACAATTTGGCACTTTAATATTTTTAATATCACGTCTCGTCTCTAGAACGGTTGAAAGTACACTAAACTAGAGCGCGGTAAGTTGGTGCGTGGCACCAATTTGGACACGCTGGGATGGATTACTTGCGGTATCTATCCTAGTTCGTATTTATGGGTAACAGGAAGCGCGTAAAACAGCATAAAATACTAAGCTACGTCCGATTCTCGCCCAGACGCTCAGCAGTTTCCTGTCGGAAACAATATCATCACGCTTTTCTACTTTATTATATGGTTCTGCGTTATTTCAATTCGCAATATTGTACTTTATGACGTTTCTGTTAATTAAACACCGAAAATAAATGTTATGCTTACTCATACCTTGGCATTTGTTATTTTGTTTAACGACTTATAATAAAAATAAATCCACTTTTAGATATTAAAGGTAATCAATAAAATTTATTATATGTACAGCAAGCATTCACAGGATTCTGAATGTTATAACCGATCGTAGTAGTGGCTAATGGTAATTGTAGCAATCCACGTACCTCAATATAGTAAGTGGATTATTTAACTTATCCTTCTGGCGTTTCGTGAGGCACGACTACCTCCTAACTGATATATTGTGTAATACATCACCCACATTCATTATTTCTAAAACCCATCCGCTTATCGACGAGATATCGAATAACTTTTACGATAGAGTGACATGCGTAGATTTGATGTGAGGTAGCCGATTCATTGTTGAGTTCTAATCGTAAAACAGAAATTGTAAGTAATCGACCGAGTTCAGCAATTGCGTTCACTGTCAATTCTTAGATAAGTGACCGCTAATGGTAAAATTTCTGAAGCCGTAGGAGTGTTTTCTATGTAGGGTGTTGTCGATGGCAATTAGCAATAGTTAAGCCATGTCGGAAACCATGGGACGGCATAAGAACTTTCACCACCAATCGGCCTTGGAACCGCGTATTCGTGCCTTTCAGTAGTCGTAACCAAACGTAAAACCTCAAGGTGGGCGAATCAAGTTTATAAAGTTTACCCAACGTTTCAGCACACCGTAAATTTGGCGTTCGAAATACGAATGTTCTTGAATGCAGTCGCACGCAATGTATCACTGCAACGATCGAGGAAGCCGTGGCGTCGCCCGCCATCCACTCCACGCAACTCTGTCGCCATATTTCAATCTCTGAATTGACACATTGCTCTTTTGAACCGTAAACTTTCATCTGAAACTTTAACCTGTCGTATTTACCTAAGAATATATTCCCAGTGAAACAGACAGAGCGAGCTTTTGACGAGAAGAAGTTATAGATAGGTCACGCCGTTACCGGTGTAGAAGTTTTCACATAAATTGGCGGTCATTCGACGCGAATATGCTGACTGAGAGAGTAACAAATATGCCAAGTTGGGTTGTTATAACAGCGATATGTAAGTTTTGTGATACTTCGCCATTAAGTTTATGGAAACGACGGGCGAGATTACATCGCACTTTCTGAAAGCTTTACGTAATTCTGCAAGCGCTATCATATCAGATAGGTATCTCAGATTTCCTGATTGTCTGACTAATGTTCGTGATGAATGAGGACGAAATATTATGGCACTTGTAAAAATTGCCTGTCCAAAACGTTTAAGTGAAAAATTGGAACGTAATCTGTCAAACAGCCGCCTAATTGTAATTTAATTAGGGAGCAGTTTTCACGCGTGGGAGACGACGCGACAAAGCCGTGTTAAAATGATTAATTTTTGTGGAAGCGGCGAAGGTGCCGCGAATGCGTCTTCCCGCCGGACGATTAATCTTGTTCTGTGCAAACACCACTCCCAGCATTGTACAGCGATCCCGGTATTTTTTCTGTCTTATACAATACCATTAAGAAACTGCCACCGCTAGTTGGTGCCCGCTCTTCCCACCGTCTCATCGTTCAGCCCATTGAAGGATTGAAAAGGTGTTTGCGTTCCGCCGCGGGAAAAATAGATCACCCCTCGATTTTTAAAACATTTTTCGTCATCACATCACTTAGGCTTTGATAGTTATTACGGCAAGAATGAAATGTTTTAATTTTTCATCGTCATTCAGTTACAATGGATCTCACTAAAGCATATTTCATACAGTCATTCCTTGTTCATTCAAATGAAAAGATTTCATGATGGGTTTTTCCCAACATTTTAATGTTTATTTTTCAGATTTGATCTTAATTTATTCTATCATGAGGCTGAACTTGTTGGTTTTAAAATACTATTGCTATTATATGATATGGAATTCCTCAATTCTGCATTTTTAAGCTGATCTTTTTTCAAATTCAAATTCAATTTATTTATTAATATTCGCATATACCTGTCAACGTCAATGTGTTTTACTATTACATAGCACTGCTTATCTTATTGTTAACAATAAATTTATTGCCTGTTCATTATTTACATTCAAATCATCTTAAAGAAAGGTAAGAAATAGAGATAGAATGGTTCTGACATTTCATTTTAAACAAAAAAGCCAATATTGGCACATTGTGAGGAGACTTACTTGGGGTCAAGATCAGATTGTCAGATTTAGATCTGGGCACTCGCCAACTTTACTACCGTTCCACCTCATCACCAATTTATACAAATTTAATTTAATTTCCATATCTCAAATAATTACTCTTGATGCTTATCTAGAAAAGTCACATCAAATATTACAGAATGACATAAATATTAGTGGAAGAGGAATATGAGAATTTATTAGGTTTACAACAAAACTGCCAAAACCATAAAAAGTATCTTTAAACAGTTTTCTGAAATCGGATAATAAAGAATATCGAATAACTACCGTTGACAATACATAGTATTTTAATTGGTCTCCTTTATCTGTGATTGTTTTCATAATATGGTGGTCTTAGTGGACACCAACAATTGCACCCGCCTGGCCTACTGGTTGTATGATCACTCATATCCAAAAGGCGGTCAGTGGGATTTATGGAATTCATTGATTATCATAAATATGTGAATTCTATGTTTCTTCATGTGGGTATAATCATAATAGGATAAAAAGGTCAAATAAGATGTAAAAGTTTTTTTACCTTAGGGCCGGCCAGCGTTGCATTCGCTACTTTTCTAGCATTGTCCAATCCATAGACAAATTGACCAGTTACTCTCAGGTGGCCCGTCTGCGTTTACGTCAGCCATATATAAGCTATGACAAAATATTAAATAATAAATCGGTCGTCACATTTGAAACTTTTCATCGACAATATTTTTTTTATATATTATTTTTGTTTAATTTAATTGAGATTTATCATTAAATAATCAATATATTAATATTTTAAAGAAAACTTTGTACCCCTTGTCTCCTCTATTTCCCAACCGATTTCCTTTTTTTTGGTTTCTAACTTTTGCGTTTTAGTGTTTTAACGTTTTAAATTAATTAATAAAATTAGTTTTAAATTAAATTAAGTGGAACGTTATTAAATGGTCGATGGATCGATTATGGTCGAATTACGGCCAATAGGCGAACATAAGTCTTCATAAATAGGGTGATGTAAAACGATGCAATTGTAAATATTTTTGATAGCGTATTAGTGGTTAGTACAATACTATAGGATCAAAGTAAAGGAATATACCCATAATTGGCTTAGTCAGCTTAAGAAGCAGTATAAAAACTGTTATGAGAAATCCGTTTAGAACCATAATTTGTTCTTAAGTAAATGCCACGGTTACTCTTTCGACTTCTTAAAATGATTAGTTTATGTACTGATTATGTTAGACATTATTGGAAGAGTGTAATAATACCTATAACTTCAAAAGATGAAGAAAAACTTACTACACCGCTGGTTGTAATAGAATTCAAGAAATCAACTAGAATACAAAAAAACTATAGCAAAGTAATTACAACTGTAGTATTATAAATGTAATATTCCAGTAATTTTATAAGCTCCAGTGGGATATTTAACAAGACTTATCAACTTAACAGGATTTATGAAGACTGTTTATACTAAATAATTATAAACTTTATATTATAAGTATAGATAGGCAAATTATGACAATTTTGTGATCCTTTCGAACACCTAGACATGCATCCTATTTTATTACTTTTATACCAAATATTGCCTTGCCGTATCTTGTTCAGAGTTAATTTAAATATACTAAACAGATTGATATGGACTTTTATCGCCTATTTTATCCTCTAATAAGTGGTGGGTTTTCCAAAAATCCGTTCTTAGTGAATGTCAATAACAAAATTCTTGTATTCATGTTGAAATATATTTCTGTTTTATTTCGCAGTTTATAGCCTTAGTTTAGGCTGTGCGTTGATGTGTGAATCAGTCCACGCGGGAGATGCCTGAAATTGTTGTCCTAACAAACTGCTTAAAAACGTTGTATTTTTAACTTCGACGTGTTATTTTGTGTTTACAGCGTGTGCGGGCAAAAGGTCATTCTGGCATTTTTTATGGATATTCCATTGACGAAAACTAACGTACATAATTATTAACAAGAACCGTTTTGTATTCCGTTTTATGATACTTCTTTGTTCTCGCAATTTTTTGCAATGAATTTAGGAATAACGCCCCTTTGTTGTTTACTACGCAGGTATTCAAACATTCGAGTCAGATGCAGCACGAACCACATGTATAAAATAGTTCCTATCGGTGCCACGCAGATATGATCAACAACTGTCTAATAAAAACTTAGTTTGTGTCGAACTTACTTAATTTCTAACTAATATTCTACACAATAACATATGTTGTTATGTATTACTTAAATTTATGACGTTTTTTGTAATGTTGAAAGTTTTTATTGAAACTCAGGCACTCCATTGTATTCTTTTTGTTAATTATATATTTTTCTATGTGCTCCTATTTGAAGTCATTTTTAAATTCATCGCTACTCCTGAGAACTGAGATAAACCTATCATTTCGGTGTTATACTCAACAAAACACGAACGACCCTTTCTCCGAAATTCTCTAAACGGAAACAAGGTTCTATGAAGTAAGAAAGTCGAGTTTAATTTTTCGCCTCATAAGAATAAAACAAATGTTTAGTCTCGAATGCGTTCGTAAATGATCTTTATATTATTTGTTGGCATCGTCTTGTGGGCGTCTATTTTGCCTACATGTTACACCTCAGCACGGAACATTAGTCAGAACATTAACGTGATTTATACAGGCCCCCGATATAAATCCAAGAATCTGTTGGTTCGAGTTTCGAGCACGCCTGCCGAATTTTTCTGCTCCTTAACATTGAACGAATTTCTACTTCCGTGATTTGAGAATATATTCCTGTATTTTTTCCTTTTTCTGGGCTCTCAGGCCTATTCCTATGTACGTACTCATACCACAACGCAACTACAGCACAGCGACGAAAAGCTGTGTTTAAGTGGTATGGTTTGTACCTATGTTGTAGGTACTTGGCCTCTGGTGCGATGTTGCGGTTGTGTTGTAACTCCGACGTAATCGGTGTCGTCCATGCGGTTTAAGTAAACTGCAAAATGTGGTCCGTATAAATTAACCTGAGTTTTTATGAAATTTTGTATCATTATCGTTGTTCGGTAATTTTTGTAAGCTTTATGGCTCAATAACAACAGTAAATTGATTTGTAGGTATTTAAAGTTTATCAAATGTTTTTAGTATAATCCTATATTGAAATAATTAATCATTAAAAAATTGCGGTATTCTCACGATTCCGTTCAATATGTTTACGACAGCTCTGAAGTCGTTGTTATGGTTCGCAGTTATCTGGTAATCTTTCTGTATTAACCACATGAAATGATTCATAATGACGTATTCAAATCAAGCTCAATGGCATCCGACCTCGGTTAAATTGAGTTACGAAAATTTCAATGTTTTATTAAGTTAAACTTTACTGCGGTGGCTCTAAGTGAATTTATTTATACTTAGTTATCGGCTCCTGGAAAAGTCATCTTGCTAACGTTTCGGCAAGTTGAATAATTAAATTTGTCACTGGCGGTTGACACGACGACGGATTTTCTTCCAAATTTTCAGTACCGTCACGTCTATGGCTCCGACCCTTCGCTTTCTTATTGTGTAATCGTGATTCTCTGATTTGAATTATTTATTGTTTGATTTCACACTTCGGGTTTATCTGAATGGATTCGGTTTTAGAGCAACTCGGAACGAATAATGAAATTAACATTTCTTGATTCGAATTTATTGTAATTTGAATTATTTGTCCCAAATTCAAGTTTCGGATATATATTCTTAGGTTAATTTAAATGAGAAACTCATAGTTCTAATGCCCTTGTCAATCGTATCTGATCGACCAATACCGGTAACATCGGTTGTTGTTGATTGAAAAAGGTCCATGTCTCTATCATGCTCCGGAAGGAATGTTAAAAGATCGGTCAGAGATGTTATCGTTAGATGGAAAGCGAATGGAAACTTCAATACTTAGGTTCATTAATAATAATTCCATCACTGAATTAGACTCATATGGACATTTCTATCTTTCTCTAGCTGATGGTATTTTGGTGATCTTTTTAATTTTAAGATAAAAAGGTTATTGTTATAACGTTTTAAAGTAAGACACACTTTCAAAACATTCACGGTTCAGTTCACATTGGTAACAGCACAAAATTTCTGTATGCGCATTTATTTGAGTGTGACGCATTTTCTGGAGATATATTACAAAGTGGCCTGTTACACACTTGTCTCGATTACATATTTATGAACCTTTTTTTCTATCGAGTTAAAATCATTTTTGTATACAAATAGCATTGTTTTATGCTAACCAAGTTGCGTTAAGATTTTTACGATAAGGATACATTGTTTCTGATTCTGTTTGTTATAGTAAGAAAATAGATACATCAAATATTTCACATATTTTATATTTTCGCTATATCCTTATGGCTAGCCTCATATTTTCATGCAAAGTTAATCAGAGTTGATATTTTTGTTGGAATAACCCATTAAAACGGAGATCTATGAACCGTAGTCAGAGGAAGAATATATAATATTGCGAACATAATACATGTCGAGGATCACACACACACACACACACACACACACACATCGGCGTGATATTAACAACAATAGCTCTATGTGGACACAATTGATGTCCAGTGAATAATGGTAATTTTTTCCACATATGCGATGACACTCTCAGGGCGTTCTATTTAAGAATTATAATAATATTTAAGAATATATTTTTTTCGTGCTATCAATGTTTTGGCTGTCGCTATATTGATTGGTGTATCAGATATAAAAATGGACGAGATATATAAATATAATGGATGCACTGTACTACAGTAATTTAATGTTATTGTAATTTAATAATAATCTGATAAATATAACGTGGCCTTGCGGGCATGGAGACGCGTGTGACATCTTGATATTAGTAGTAATCAGTCCAAATTCCGATTGAACCCCTGTCGTTTTTCATTTTCATCTGTCGTTTCCAACTCAAACGGGCCGGAGAACTACGAGCTGGAAGATTTTTACATCATTGTTGTAGTTTTATAAAACTACTAGCCAGCCGCCCCGACTTGGTAAGGATGTTATTTTCTGATCAAGGAAGTGAGAAGTGTTCTTAGCAAAAAATATTAATTTTGTTTTACAATATGTCTCACCTCAAGTGATCTAGGCTGCTCATTGTATGTTGATATATCAAACTGAACGTCACCCTTTTTTTAAATGATGGACAAAATTTCAAAAATACCATTCAAATTTCCGATATTTTGGGTGTTTTTCACATAAACCTTGTCGTGATAATTACAAACAACAAAAAATTCAGAGAAATCGGTGGAGCTGTTCCTAAGTGATGATCTTCCATATATGTTGTAATTAACTTTTATATATATAGATAACTGCAGCAAATAGTAAAACTGAGGCACTTATTGATATTGCGATAATAACGGATCATGTCCACAGCGAGATAAAAATAACCGTGTCAAGTTTTGTATCGCTTGTCGATAGTTCTGCGCAGTTCCAGCCATTTATGTATTCCAAACATCTAACCATGCATGTGCCTGGTATGGATTCCAAGCGTACTGTTTAAATTGAGATTGTCTTATATGTATATCCAGGGTATCATTCCATGTGGAATATAATACCAAAACTACTGGACGCTACATTGAGTATCATAGACTACGGTTTAATTTCATAAACATCATTTACTTATTGATATAATAGAAGTAAAGAAACTATGTCTTTTAAATAAGTAGAAAACTACAAAGAGGTAGTCAACCAGACAGAGTGCACATCCGCTAGATAAAATATATTCACGGCTAATGGATAAAAGAATAATAATAAATTTTATTTCAAGTAACATTACAAGTTGAACTTAATAGAAACTTTGTTCATCTGAGTTAAATGGCTGCTGTCATCCTCTGACATCTCTTATAAACAACAAATGTAACCGTTTTGGCAGTAATTAAATATTAATTTTAACTAACTTCAAAAAGGAGAAGGTTCTTATTCTTCGTATGTCTTTGGCACTTATGGATCGCTTTTGATTTCTTCCCAAAAGTCGGAATGACGACGGAAAACATGATAATTTATTTTCCGCAATTGAGTGACAAATTATTATATGATATGGTGTTTTCGGGTATGACCCCAAAACGGTAGGTAGACACAGCATGTCGGCATTAGCTACTTGCATCTGGATCAAGACCTCACAATGGTATCGAACAGTTAAAACATTACGTTCTTAAGGATTTTTGGTAATTATATCGATTTTGACTTAAAAGATTTGGATTAAAAATTTCATTCAATATCAATCTCCTGTGATGTTGAGGGTCTTATGATAGATACAAAAATTATAATAGCATTTTTTCAATGACTATTAGTGGGTACGCTTATATGGAGTTTAGACACCTATCATTTGGTTTAAACTTGTAATTTTCTATTTGATATTTATAACATGGATGTTGGCCATCGCATGGCGGTAGAAATGGCAGACGAATACAGTATCTTGTATCGATTGTTAATATAACTAAAAAGTAATAATAAGGATACATTGGATTCTTTAATTTTTCGTTGACATATTTTTTTACGCAAAACACTAAACCAGTGTCGTAAAACTAAATAACGTAAAAGCAAAAATCAATTATCCTTGCAATTACTAAATCGATTTGTTTCTCGATTTACGAGTAAAACGATTAGTAATACGATATTTTGCAGTAGGTACCCAAAATTTGGGATATATTTTTAAGGATATATTTTCGTGTGATGTTTAAATATCATTGACCATAACATCTTACATTGAAAAAATACATTTTATCATATCTGTCCCATTTTATTTCACAAACTCGGAGACACCTAGCATTTAGTGTATCGCATTCCGGCTCATTGAATTATTCATAGGGAACTGAAATATTCAAGTGTTTCAGGTATATTTTTTAAAAGATTCCGGTTTGAAGGTTAGTTTACAATTTTGTATTCATATATTTTAATATTGAGTTGATGAGAAAAGTGCTACGACGCCTATTTTCATTCTAGAATCTTCACTACAATTAAAGATTCTTAGAGTTACTCTAGTTTAAAGTAGTGCAATATTTTGATTGTATGCAAGTATAAAATAACGAGTCCCTGTGATCTTTATCTGAAACATGATTGTCATCATCATGTCAATCTATGATAGTGAAACTACTGGGTACGGATTTCTTCTCACGCTGGCTAAATGAAGGTTCTCAAACTCTACACGTTTTTCAGAACATTATGAAGAACTTGGTACACATTGTTACTCAACTTCAATTCGAACTTAAGGCAAGCAAAGTAAACTTGAGATACTGCTGCTATCCAAATTTTATGTCAATCACAAACATGTTGCACATTTTTTTATCGTTTCGCAAAAGCAAAGACAATGACTTGTAGTGTATTTTCACAATGCAATGCTACCCTTATTAGTTTTTAATACACTATTGACTAAATATTTATTTACACATTCTTAAATGATATTATATAGTAGAATTAAAAAAAAAAATACTTGTTTTTAATATTTTCTAACGCTACTTAGAACCTAATACGAATCTTATTGCTGGGCTTGTGCGGCTCCAAATGGTTACTGCATTTACTGGTGGAGGTTTTAGTGATTACCCTAACATCCAATATGACTCAACTACGGATTATATAAAGATACTAATAGGGAGGGATCTTCATAGCATATGAGTGACGAATGTGTATGTGTATTCAATACTCAATTTTTTTGACTTCACTTCAATGTAAAGATTAATTTTATCATTAATAACATTACATAATCCAGACTGTACACCTAGAACAGACAATACTTTATTAGGGAACGAAAAAGATGCAAATATACCGCTGAAAGGGACGAACTGAAAAGGGAGCAACCAACTATGTTGACCTCGAAATTTTACATATTTAGGTACCGTATAAGAGTGTTTACAAATCTTTCGTTTGATCGTAACTGGAGCGGGACGCATGGACAATGATTTATATTTTGTTACATTGCCTTTATGTGATGCGCGCTGGTTTGTCCAGAAACAGGAATTGAATGAGGTCATTGTCGACAACGGTCATTCGAAAGTTTGAAGTTCTCACATTTCCGCAATGCTGGTTGTACCGCGATGTAATAGGACCAAATCTTATATTAAAAAATATTCTTTGAAAATCGAAATATAGCTAGGGATTTTGGTGATATAGAGGTCAAAACAATTTTTTTTACAATTTCTGTCGGTTATTTTTGTATGCATAAACAGACAGACGACGAACTTAATAGTATCTTATTAGAATATCCGTGTCTATCTGTAAATTGGTATAATATAAAATCATAAATGAAATGAAATGATATTTTATTCAAAGTTGGTTTTTACAAACATTTTCGAACGTCAAACTACGCCATCGGCTTATGGCTATAATCTCGTATCTCTAGATATAATAATATGACGTGTTGGTGCATCTAAACACAGAAAAAGAAAACCAAACTGGTGATCAATATAAAGAATATAGACAAGATTATGAAGATGTCCTATCTATCTATCTCACTCAAAATGAATTAATTCCCCTAGTACAACTATATCATTTATCAATGGCTGAAAAGTCACCTCGCTTGCCTGTTAAATGCATAAAAGAAACTATTGACTAAAGTTTTATAAGCCGACATAATTGCGAGAAATCGCATATAGACGAAGTTTTGATGCCAATAAAACGTCAAGTCTGTTTCATAAAATTACTTAATTCTAAGCAAACGTCACTTAAATCACGGTTGCTCCGTTTTGTTCGAATCTAACCCGCATCGGAATCAGCCCTCTGACAACCCATTCACAGGAATTGTTTCACTAGGGTCATAAACTGCGGAAATCATAAGCCATTCGAATCGAAGATTGCGTAACACGATAGTACAGCGGTGGAAATTCGACAAATTTAAGTCGGTGGAGCATTAAAGGGGATAGCTGGAGCAGGGGTTGTCAATTATTTTCCTCAGGGCCCGCATTGCTTTGATCAGAATCCACGTGTCAGTGATTCGTGATGGCTACATTTGTTTAAAGAAATTTTATTTTCATCTAAGTAAAATTTTAAATTTTAGTAATCGTATTCACCATATAAAAATAATATTAAAAAAATGCTTCATAGTAATAAAAGCTTTTGTATAAAACTAATATTGGTAGGTACGATAAAACGGGTATACAGTAAGTGTAGTTTTTTTCCGAAATACTTGAGACCTCCAACGCATCGTAAGGGGTAATTTTAGTTTTAATGAAATATTTGCTCACGCAATTTTAAACTTATTTAAGTTTAATTATGAATAATAAAATACGCGGGCCGAATCTTGAGTACGAGGGGCGTAGACGGTTAATTCACCCCATAAGGGTCGCCGTGGCGCCACCGATCCTACCGTAGACAAAATTCTAAGTACGATGTCTCGCATTCTCTTCTCGTGATTTCTGTATAAAATCGTGCTAGATTAGTATCGGATGTGGCATTCAAGACTGTATATATGCTTTGGCAATTTTAATTAAGACATTTTTATAGTCATTCAATATTTCATATCATCCTATCACGTATTAGCTTAAATTCTACTTTTGAATTTTGTAAGTGATATACTTATTGTGATGTCATTGTGTGTCTTTCTTTGCCTCAATTATATTCTAAGACCCTAACCCTAATGTACCCTAATGTATCCCACATGATTTATTAAAATTATTTTTAGTGACATAGATTCTCTAAAAATGGACAATATATACAAAGTTTAACTTCGTGTATATGTAAGTTTTAGCTTGGCTTGGCTTGGCTAGATTGGTGATCAGAAATTCATGTTAAAGAACTGACGCTACTGAAAATTTTGTTGCAACATTGTGCGCGCATGTTGCGCTATTGTGTTTCACCTTATTGCTTCAAGGAAAAAATTGTCATCCAAAAGGATCGCATCCAGAAAATATTAGTCTTGGTTTCTTTCAAAGCAACGCATACCCGTTCAATCTTCACTGAAGTGTAGAGAAATACGACCGTATGAACCACAATAGATGCGGCATAAAAAAAAAAACAGGTAAATTATGCGGGAAACCTACGTAGGTATTACGTACGTGATGTTACAGTGGCAGAAAATTCGATTTTTGGTAACCTGTTTCATAGTAAACGGCAAACGAGTAGCTTTGAACATAGAAAAGTGGAGATTAGTAGAAAAGAGATAAAAGCGCTTGGTTGTATTGTGTCACGGATGTTGTTAAAGTATTTAAAATAAAAAAATAAAAAAAATTACACTGCCAATGGATGGTTAATTTTATGGGAGCATTAATTAATAAAAATAAATTAAAATGTAGAACACTTCAATTTCGAAACTTTCATGTTGACCTTGCTTACTGTCTAAATTCAAAATACTTTTCTTTTCATACAAATCTAGAGAGACGCTTGCGCACGTCAAAAATGTTGCTTCTATGTACAACTGGTCCTAACAGATGTTTTGTCACGGGGAAGGTTACATTGCAGTTATATAAGATTAACATAAAACTTTACGACAAATTTTATTTCTTATAACCAATGAACCGTATGTTAAACGCCATTGAATGGCCAAAATATGGTATGTACTCGTGTGCGTAAATGTAGAAACAATAATTTTAATAGTAGGCATTGTCACCAAAATATTACTATGTTTATAACGACAAAATCGTATACCATCCGCCTGTAGTCACCGGCTTGAGTTTAGCAAATAGATACAATATCGCCAACCTATATTCGTAAATCAATAAATTATATCACTGGGAATAAATCAGGTAACATCCCAACCTATGAATCAATTCGGGAATTCGTTAAAAGAGAAATAGCTATTCGATAAATTCAACCAATTACTTAGATAGTATGTGGGAGGCAAAATGACTGGAGGCTTATTAGTTTGTCGCTGTTATGTACTGCATATACGAATACAACCTTTTAGATTTGTCTATTTTGACTATAAATTCGAGTTTAAATACAATTTTCTTACATTTGCGTCTTCTAAATTTATAATTTTCAAAGCAATATCACTTTCAATGTTACGTTGTGGCTCAAAGCTTTGGACAAAAAAAATACTTAGAGTTTAATTTTCCTATTGACTCGTTTAACTTATAACACATAGGATTACATTTTATTGGATTCAAAATTTCTTCAATAATTTTAATGGTCCCTGAACGTCTCGGTTTCACTTCAACACGTGACTGTTGTTTGAAGTTTTGATCTTTTGGCAAAATATATTGGTATAATATTAAATTAGCTCAAGATACCTAAGCTGTTGAAGAACAGACGGTACGCTATAAAAGGAGAGATTTATGCAACCAAAAGTATTCGAATAAGATCGCTTCAGTACTAGTGTTAATAGAGTCGAGAAATTCTCAGTGAGGGCTCCTGGCGACAGATCCATCAAGCCGTCGACAGGCCATTTGTTGCGCGTGTTCACGCTTGACAAATCGCGCGACTTGCCCACATTTACTGGATTTATGTACCAACTCAATTGTTACATTACCAGCATCTAATTCTTCTTGGGTAATATTGTGGCGACAAAGCTTTATCTTGAGGCATTAGGTCAAGTAAAGCTAGTCTGTATAGTTTTGTTTAATTGACTTTGCAAAGTAACTTTACGTGGGTGACCACTAGTTGTAAAATTTTATGAACGACTATTTATAATGAAAGTGCTGTTATCAAGCATTCGGTCTACAGGGAGATTGAAATTTTGCCATTCGGCCACTAATTTTTTCATAATCCTGTACTGAAGTAGAGTTTCGTAAATTTGTTGTTGTATTAGTAACCTATATTTCTTATTGTTCATAGTTATATCTCAGAATATTCAAAGTTAAGGAATAATAGTCATTTATAGTATGTTATTATTAAAATATTTTAAATTTTAATATTTGGAAGAGTAGAAAAAGAAAGTTTTTTAAAAATTTAAAATTACTTTTCAGGTATCCAAGATATACGTTCGTAATTGAGTTCACTTAAGTCTAAAGATAGCTAAATGTAGCAAATATCAAAACTTTCCATCCAGTAAGTAAATTAAAAAAAAATAAGGGCGTGACAGACAAACCTTCCTTTATGAAGTAATGTTTACATTAAAACTGCGGCCGTGATACTTTAAAACAATGCACTAAATAATACACTTTCTAAAAAAATCGCACGCTAATAATATTGAGAACGTTAAATTATATGTATAGAAAATCTATTGTATCCGCAAGATAACGAAATCAGCATACATTTATAAAAAGGATGATCATTAGAATCAAAACAGGCATACGTCTAGATACTACTAACTCATGCATATTTATTATAAAATATCAATCTTCACGTCCTCGTAGATACATACAAAATCTAAGACGTAATATCACCAGTCGAAAAAAACTAAAAAACCTGCGTATTATTACATCTTATCAAATACCGCCTTTAACAAACACGAATTTCAAAACGTCAACAACAATCAAAACGCACGTTAGTAAATTTTGATCATAATTTAAATTGAACTGTATGTGTTGGCTTTAAGGTTTATTTTGAGGTTGTGTTGTAAAATTTTGTATCAATGTATGTGTAGGTAGATGTTAAAAAATCCAAATCCTGCGACACCGTGATATTCATGAGGCTTAGTTTGAAAGTCGGATCTGTCGATGTATCTAAAGTTTTCCATAGCAAAAGAGGGCACTGCATAAGTAATGGTAATAAGACGGTGATAAGTTGACGACAGTAAGACTAATATGGATGGTTCATACTTTATACACGTGCACGGACTTGAGGGATTTTATCCAGTTCGATTGTCAGACCTATTTTATCAAATGTTTCATTTTTATGTAAATGGTGACAAGCTGGCAGGCCATATAAACGTAAATGTATGTTTGTATGATCATGACCGCAATCGGTCGTCTTTTAGCAGGTACTAAATGAAGTACGGATCTATGGATGAGTATATATATATATAGATGATGCAACATCTTTTAAATATAGATATATCTAACAATAATAATATAATTTACGAACGTAACAAATTACAAATACATTATAATAATACGTTGTAAATGATCAAAAGTAAATTATACTAGCAATAAATACGAAATTGTATCAAGTTAAATAAATACTTACTGATATACATTTATAATGTAATTATAAAAAAATATTTACCTCGATAAACGATATTTTAGATACAACCACGACAAAAAGTTTTATGCCAAATTTAGGTTTTGTATTTCTGTATTCTGTAAGTGTTATAAGTGCATGCACTAGATGATCGATTTAGTGCTGTGCCCGCGGAGTTTATGAAGTTGAAATAAATATGAAGTTAAATAAATGCATATTATTTGACTTGAATTACGTGATTCATTATCGACTTTTCAACGCGTACATTGAACGGTGCATGTTTTAAGAACTTGTTTCACCATGACTAAAACGGTGTCATAGCTAACAAGGAAAAAATCATTCTTTATCAGGAACACATTAATTCAGGCAATTTGAAGCGTAAGTTAATTCAATGATCCAGAGTGATTTTTGAACGGTTTTTACTGTTGTACCGAAGAATGTGCTAATTTGACAATATGTTGAGTAAACTAAATGTTTTTGTTTATGCCGCTACTGAAGTGACTGAGCATTTTAATTTACCGGTCTGAAATGCATCTAAAATCATATGAATCTACTAATGAAACGTCGTTACATAAAGTTACATTTGAATTAATTTGAAATTAATTAATTTATGAAATGGAAATTGTCCTTTGAAATTTTGCTGTACATAATAATGTTTTTGTACGATTTGTCTAGCTTATGTTGAAAAATATTTCATATTTTAAATTTAAAATATATTACAACAAATACGAGTAATATAAATTTGTTTTATTACAAGTAATAAGTAAGTGAATTTGACATTCATACAGTTTTTACAGATTCGTAAGTTCAAAATTTTTTTTACGCTTATCATTCACCGCTGATCGTTCACCGATGTTCAGTAAAACGGGGTACATTCAGTCGACACACTTATGTGAAATTCGTGTGATTTACGAAATCTGTAGAGGATCCATAATTTATGCATCCGAATTCCCAATCGAGAGCTTCGAAAAGATAACATTTCTGTTAAATTATCTGTGAAAAGCACTGAAAGTTTCGTTATCTCACAAACGTGTGTATTTTTCATAGTTTTATGATTTAGTGGTAAAATTCACATATTTACATGGACAGAGCTCTCGGAGTAAGTGGCAGTTCTCTGGGCACACTGATATTATTTATAGAGACTTTTTATTGCTAAACTTCATTCGTTGCTGTGGTTGCTTTTATTCCATTGGTAGGAAAAAGTTGAGAGTTTATTGCCGGTGTGAGATAGGATACGTTATTGCACCAACTTTCAGCGATGGTTGGAATTAAAATAGATTTTTTGTGGTAACTGTCTCAGCTCAGATATGACCGAGGTCTTACACTTTATGGCTTTTTATTTTTAGCTCGAATCTCTAGCCTCGCATTCCACTATACGTTACTACGCTTAGAATTTAATTCAATCACCCACTTTTATATATATTTATATATCTGTACGTAATATATTTTACTTGGCTATTACTAGAAAAAAGATAATAGAAACGTTTAATACGTTTATCGCCATTCAACAGATTTTTTTAAGAGTTTCATTAAAACGAAAAATAAAACACTTTAGTATAGTTTTCTCTTAGAGTAACTACTAACTGTAACTCGTAGTGAGTTCGTTATTATATGATACTAGTACAATTGATTATGCGGAAAATATATACCACGAATTGATTGTTAACAGACTTCGGATTAGGAGAAGATTATATATTGATTATCCAAGATAAGTAGGCTTTTGCGTGAATTTCTTCATTTTAAAGTTTAGGCACATATATCGGAAGATTTATTTATATCTTTACCGCTACAAATACTGATTACTGTAATATATATTATATGAGTACATACATGTATTTAATTAGTCATACGGCACATGGAGTGGTTGTGACCAGGGTTAAATGAAAATAACAAATCCACATTAACAATTATTTCATTGCAATTTAAAACAGAATCAGTATCCACCACAAAGTCAAACTTTATCGACCGAAACATTAAAAAGCCACAATTTCTCTTACAGAACTCGATACGGCATAATCTGTCACTTCACAACCGCTTCATGAGGGTTCAGAACGAGGGTACGGGCAAGTCGTCCTGGTGGATGATAAATCCGGACGCTAAACCTGGCAAGTCGGTTCGACGGCGTGCACTTTCGATGGAGACATCGAAATGCGAGAAGCGAAGAGGAAGGGTAAAGAAAAAGGTTTAGTACCTTTTTTATTTGCATGTTATTCTCTTAAAAGTTGTTTAGCTGTTGAACTGTCTTCCTCGAAATGAACCTTGTTTTCGGGGTCTTGTTCTGTGCATCTTACAATTTTTTAAGTTACATAATAGAATTAAATTATTAGCTTTTCTGATAAAGCAATGTTCAGTGTGTTAAGTCCATCTGTAATTCACCTGCATAGCGGACTACAGTCGTAATCTTAGTCTGAGAATGGCAAGCAGTGAGCAAGTTACTGTTATCTAAATCTGTTCTGTGAGTTCGGTGTGATGTCTCAACCGACAAAAATCCAGGAAAATTATCTTTATTATTAACAAAGCTAACCTTATTTCAAGATTAAAAAAAAGACATGTAACTAAACCGCTACATTATATATTGTATTGTGTTACACTGTGCGATAGACATACGGATATGTTAATTTCATCAGGATTGAAATTACAGGTGCAAATGAAATACATTCTAACATTAATAATTAACTATTTCGTTGACAGGCAGAAGCATTAAAAAATGGTGTCACTGCAGATACAACTCCTAGTCCAAGCAGTTCAGTTTCTGAGAGCTTCGACAATTTTCCAGACTCACCCCTGCACAGGTAATTTATAAGAATGAATATTATCAAATACCAAATAATATCATCATATAGTTTACTATATACTAGGAAGTAGACAAAACGTTACACTATTAGCTTGCAATAGAGAAACTAGATAATTAGGCGCTCGACTAGTTGCTTCGGATGGTAAAGAAATATCAAAGCTACAGATGTATAAAAATCTGCAAAAATGTGGCACATAGCCAATAATGTTAACGGAGATGACTGTCGTGGGCCGCGATACTAATTCGACTTTAAAGGCATAATAATTTACCTATACGGGTAATGCAATTGCGAGTTGTGCCAAAACCACAAATATCCCACAATATCTCATTAAAGTAATGTTAGTTCCTTCAAAGTATAGAAATTTTACGACTAGTAGACATAAAGTCCGGCACGCATGAAACATCCACTTTATAATGAAACTATCGGCATAAAGCTTCGATGACCAAGCTAATAAAATTGAGTTATGGGAACACTGTTACTTTGAGATAAAAGGTTTTAAATCATTCACAACCATTAGATGATGAGTTATGCGGATGCTGAATCTCGTCATTTCGGCGATATTTAACATTTTTATTGCCGCATATCTGTCTGGATTACCGACATAATTGACATTTATTTTGTACAGTTTGCGTACTCAGTGGAAGAAGGAGCAGCCTGTACGGCCATTCATATAAATGTTATTATTTTTTTGTCATAACGTGCGGTAGTAAAAATATTTCTACGCTGACCATTTAACCCGTTATGATGATCGCTTCATTGAATATTCAGAGTTTATGTGTTAGCTAGCCTTCATAGGGGCATTAGATTTGCATGCTTCCCATTACACTCCATGTTTAAGATTGTACAAAGATAATTTACTAGACGACCTAGCTATTTTATTTCTGCTGAGGATTTTCATTATTTGCCAATTAAATGTCGTTGAATTATGAGGTCAATTCATTTTGGAGATTTTGCCACATTATTCACGACATTTAACATAAAAAAATCGTTTTTTGACGCTTGTTTGCTTTGGCGTAGCAGCAGTTTTCAGTTGTCGCCGGAATTCCGTCAGAGGGCTTCATCCAATGCATCATCGTGTGGGCGGCTCTCACCGATTCCATCACTGATTAAGACGGAACCAGATTGGGCGTCAGAATGCCTCTCACCGATGCCGTCCCTGATTAAGACGGAGCCGGATTGGGTGTCAGAGTACAATTCGGGAGGGGACTTTTCGTCAACAGCAGATTTTTCGCAAGTGGACTACGCTCAGGAAGAACAACTTGCAGGAAGCCTCGCGGATTCTATGAAACTTCAAGGAGCTGATCCATTCTTGAATACGTAAGAGACTAGTTCAGATTCACTAAATGCAAGGACAGATTTTTGCCCAATTATTTCATGAAGGATAAAGCCAAATCAGTCCTTGAATTTTTAATGAAATATTTCAAATACGCCATAGATTTTTTATATTGATGCTAAGTCGTAATGGCCTGCATTAGAAAGCTTGCTTTAGATTCCTGTAGTTTTCGTATAATTTAGAGTTCACAACCAAATTCATTAGTTTATGTCAACCATCATTTCCGTTAAATTAATCACTCTGCCATAAAATATTCAGAAATTTTACTGAGTGAATTTCCAGAATATTAACAGATTGAATATTTTTGAAGTTTGTTTCGAACTACATAAAACATCGATACATTGACCTATCAATGTTTTCCAAGTTCTAGTTATACGTTATATCTCAGTTGAGTGTAACTTTCAGGTACGTGCCAACTACGTCTTCATCCTCGGGCGGGAGCTATCGATACCAGTACGGCGGCTGTCCTCGACATCCTCATGGCGGCTGTACGTGTGCATCGCTGTTCTCCAACCCGGCCCACCCTGCGCATCCTATCCAACCACACCATCACGCACTGGACCACTTCGTCAGACCACCACCACCCGCTGATCCGGCTGATATTATGCAAACAGGTGATTTAAAATAGCATCCTTATCAGTGGTCAATATATATATATATATATGTCGGCAATGGCGGTAGTTTTAGCAGCATGGTCAAACATAGCGTGGACGTATAATCGTTTAACACTTTTAATTAATTGTTCACAAACACTTCACACCGGGCAAACGAAACCAGTAACAGTTCCCAGTGCGGAGGAACCGATCTCTTCGACCGCAGAATGTAAACTGTGGCGCCATCCGGCGTCACTCCACTAGCTAGGCTCTGTTGTAGCACGCCGTTAACCGAGTATCGACGTCATCGCGGTGGTGCTGCCATCACTCGGATATCGTGCTGAGTTTAGTTTCACGTCTATAATAATGACCATCTCCGACATATATATATATATATATTGTTATTGCAATTGATTTTATCTTTCGTCTTATCACATCACCGTTGTCAACCTCTTACGATTCCATTGCATTAGGTTTATCCTACGTTACCTTGCTGTTCAAATACGGTACAACTTACATATTTATAGAACTTTAATGAAAACACTTAAACACACGGAACCCATAAAATAATGTTATTTTTCAAAGGTAAGGTGTGGTAAGGGCAAGGTCTAGTGCATTACTAAAACATAACAAACCAACGAGGAAGTTAGTATGGTAGACAACAATTGTATAATAATATTTTTTATCCATACTTATTCATTTTTTCTACTAAAAGTTACTAATTGTCAAGGGTTGAATTGCTCATTCTTATTTTTTAACTAATGTAATTGGATCGTTGAATCTCTTACGATGTTTAAGTAATAAATCATTTTACGTTCAGAAAACAGACATACACATATGGTGACAACATCGGACGCAGCGCTGATGAACGGTGGAATGATGATGCAGACGGGAGGAATGGCCCCTACCACGGTCATGGGGCAGATTATGGGAGCACTCAACACGGGACTCGCGGAAGACCTGAATATAGAGACGTTTGAGTCATTTGAAAAACACAGCTTCGATTGTAATGTAGAAGAGGTAATTTCCTTTTTATTGCATTCGAAGATATCTCTTCTAATCAAGCTACTTAAACGTTTAACAGCGTAAATTAATGTAATCAATAGGTACAAGGCGGTAAAAAGATAGAAAGTTCATTTAGTTGTAAATCTATCGGACAAATAAGATGAAGATGATGAGATGAGCAATGTTAACATTTGTTAAAAATGCGAATTTTAACATTTAATGAATAAGTTACATAACAAATTACACTCATATGAGCGAGAACAAATAACAAAGTGACGTAATTTTTTTAAACATATTTCCAGCATTTCTTTCTTTCTTAATTGTTTCACAAGTTAACACCCAACTTCATTTGACAGGTCATAAAGCACGAACTAAGCATGGACGGAACATTGGACTTCAACTTTCCCCAACAGCACACGGCAATGGCTGCCGATGCAGAAACCCATTTCGTTGCGCCAGCGCCGCCCGTACCGACGACCCTCTCAGGCGGGGGAGCCCCCCGCACCCCGTACTCCGTAGCCCCCTCCTGGGTCCATTGAACTAAACCAACCTTCGGACTTTGCACAGCTTCTACGTTTGCAAATGATCATTATGGTCATATGTCCTTCCTAACTGTAAATACGCGACGCGAACAATTTTGTTTAAGTTTGTTACTTTGGCATTCGTAGTCGAGATTTTTTGTTCTTTTATCATGTTAACTAATGTTAGAGTTTTATTTAGTGTTACTGTACTGTAAGTGGATGTTACCGATCGTTGTTGAAGTGTCAATTAGTGCGATAGTGCTTTAGTCTTAAGCTAGGTGGAAGCTTGTGATATAGGTCATATTACTCCGGCTACTTGCCTATACCGGGAGGGGGTGTGTGCGGTTCAGGAGGATAATAAACCAATTGTTGAAAAAGGTAAGTTACATTTCTTATCTATAACTGTAATAACACTGTAACGGGCCAAAACTGTGCATGGGATATTTTTGGAAATTTAATTGTAGGTAGATTTTGTTATCGCTATAAAGGTCTAAATATATAAATTTTTATCTGTCTGTCAACGGATTTAGATGATACTTGGCATATTTATAATTTATATCATGGGTCAAAATCTCTAGGATACTCTTAATCTCGGAAAATGGATATGTTTCCGCAAGATTTTTTAAAATATATCGAGGGCAGTTACTAGGCATCTGTATAATAACCGAGGATGCTATAGATATGTTAGTATTGAGGTATTGACTGCTTGCCGAGTGAGAGATCCCGCTCGACTCCCAGTCGGAGAGACATTCATGTGACGGATAATGTTTTTTTCGGGTCGGGTCGTGGGATTTTGTTGGAATGTGTGGTCTCATTTATATGTCCTTGTCACTCGCAGTAGGAATTTTAGTGCGAGATATGTCTACATCTGAACCTACATTTTGTACAAGGGAGTTAATACGGAAAGACTTCATCCATTTGTTGTACGTAAACAACGATAATTTGGGGTTTTTTACGCAAGGTGTATTTTATATTCGCTATGACAATAGCCATTGTTGATATTTAGTTTAGTAACACTACCTTACAGACGAGAAACACACACATAAGAAGGAAATATTGCACCTATTTTAAATGAAACCAAAGGTCTGTCTACTAATTAATGTTATCTATGTTTTCGACCTTGTGTTTTGTAACTGGAAAATAAACTGTAACATTATGTTCAAAATCTTAAATTAGGTGCGTCTGCGTTAAACAAAAGCACAAAGCGCTTCGTATATTGTGCTTATTCTTGATATTATTGAGGTCGTGTAATTTGAACTACTACCTAAGTGTAGTTTCCTTGTTTGGAAACACTTAAAAGCCCAACGGTTTGTGACAATGGTGAGTGACCGAAGGAGTAAAATAACGCGGATGGAGAATGGGTGCCATCATTATCAGCTTTTTTCAGTCCAATACTAGACATCAGCCTTTCCTTAGACACGCCACGATAGGTGAAAGCATAAGCAAAATTCATGAGCGTATTTGTAAGCGTTAGGGCGTGTTAAGCCCTCCAACTCGGTTCTTATCATAAAATAACAGTTGTTAAGGCTTTCGAGACATGAAAACTTCAGACACTTAGCTCCGTACTGGAGCAGCGTTTTAGAACCCGCTTCAGGACTCAATTACGAAAGGCCTTCCACTGAACGTTTAATGGGTTGAAGCAAATTCGTTGTCTTCGACTATTAGGGCTGTGACTCGAAAACAATAACCAGACGAAAAGTGCAAACGAAATATAAATAAACTTTACTGGCTACCCTATCTGCCTCATATACCCGAAAATGAGGTCAGATTGTGTTTTCACAAAACAATCGCGTTACAATTTATAAGAAGCTCCGACGATACCGATCCCAACTTCATGGACAATACTCGAAACTTTCGGTAGATTATCGCTGATACTCCCTAGATTTATTGCGCCACCGTATTGTTTAATGGTCGGTAATGTTTCGCAGTCTCTTGCCTTTCTTTAGTATGTCTGTGATGCACTATTCTCGATTGGAACATTCTAGTAAGTATTGGCGAAAAATGTAACAAGTTCGGCAAGTCGGCGGTGTTCCGCGAATTAAGTATTGTCATGGGTTTTCTTTGTAGTTTTTACTTTCAAAAAGTTCTTGGCAAATATACGCTTTCTGATGTTGAACATTTTTATCTTCTTCGAAAATGAATTCACGTTTAGGTTTTTATATATCTATCTAAAATCTATTAAATTATCAAATATTTTATTTATTACGAATTTGTTTTATGCTATGAAGATAGATGTATCCAATTAATTATGGAATTTAAGTTTTTTTAACTGCCAAATATTAAAAATTTGGCATAAAGTTTTGGCATTGCTTAAAACTGAAGGTCCTCAAGGTATTTTTTGTTCAGGGAATATTTGCGCCAACCCCGCTTCAAGCTAGGATTTGTTTTACTTTTCAGATAAATATCACGTATCTCCTAATTAACTAAAAGAACTTTTTCACCCTACTAAATATTTCTTTGCCACTCAAAATTTTACTTTAAAAAAATATGCACAGCAACAAATCTAGACAGGGTCATGAATTTTGTCATTGGAATTTACGAGAGAATATCATGACAAATTACTGCGTTAGTCATGTTTACGTTCTTTGTGTGTGGATTATGACACGTGATGCTGTCTTATTTATGGAAGAATGAAAGGGAGAAAGTAGGGATCGACGGAACGGCAGTTGGCGTCATACAATTCGGTCAACGTTAGGTTGGGGTTACACGATTACTGTTAATATCAACAACATAACTGCATATATTTATTCAACGTGTAAGCTTGTAGCATGGTTAGAGTAGTAAAGCGAATATATCTTTTATAAAGACATCTATCTATAAATAATTATCGCCGCAATCAGGTCCGTGCAGATGCAACGTTTTTTGTAATTTTTGCATTTTATTTATTTTTAAAATGTTTGGGAAGGTTTCTGTGATGCTTTTACGAAATGATAGTCGAACTAAGTAATGATGTTTATAATTATATAATTTCGATACGTAGTTGAATAAATAGATTCAAATTTGATTCCCGTCTGTAGCCCAAATAGTCATATAGATATGCCTCTATTTATCACGGAGGAGAACAAACGATGATGGAAGCCTTGTAATGTTATCAAAGCTCAGACTGTTCACTGGGCAGAGAGGCGTCTGATTAGTGCTGCTTGACGGAGAGGTTAACGAGCAACTTGAGGATCGAAAGAGAACAGCGGGGACTGATGACTACTATGTTTTAGGTTTCCACCAAAGAATGGAAGGAAGTCGAGTTACGATAAATCAAAGTTAAATAAATTATGGACATTATGTTTCATAGTTTATTTTATTTCTGTCAAATCTTCAGGATGTTGTTCAGGATATAGTGATTTTCTTTCGATTTTCAAAATCTGCTCCAGTGTAGACGAGGGCTTACGGGTGGTATTTCGGCGCCTCCCAATGCTTATGTCAACCTTAAGTACACAACCCAGCATTTGTTTGCAAATTACATTGGCCTATGAATAAATAATTCGCATGCTGAGCATGTAAGGCTAGAATTTGTTGTCTATTACGGCATAAAGAATTGTAGTTTATCTTTCCTCTCTTTTATATTAAAGTTGTCAGCGCCTGCTGTCTGCAATGGAAATATTTTAATGATTAAAAAGCCTTCGTCGAATTGGAGCTTTAAGAATTTAAGGGAACTTTTTTTGCTTATTCCTTTCTAATACTTGCCTCTGAATCTGGGGCTATGGAATTTATCAACTTTATTATATTTATAAAGCTCAAAACTGACAGCGCAAGGCAGAATAACGACGAATATTTCTGTCATTACTACGGTTTTTTGTATGAATACAGATTATAACTCTTATAATTTTTCCGAACAACCGTTACTCAAACTATATAATCTTCATTTGAATTTGTGAAAGATACAAATTATTTATTTAAAAATATATGACCATAAAAACGATTAGAACTTATCAAAATTGACCATGCTCTCGTTGTTAACATTCATCCTGTGTGGATGAAGCGCTTTACCTTTTTATTAGTCGTATTGCAGAGGGAGAGACTTTCTTACGTTGCAGTTCCCCTCTGATTGTAACGCGGACGTCTTCGAGGCCTAAGTTAGTGAGCTATACTACTTCTTCCCCGCTCCACTTACCATCAGATGAGATTGTAATTAAGCACTAACTTACAAATCGTGAAAAATCACCCCACAATTCATCTGTAGCATTACGTCAATCTCGTTCAAATCGCTGGCAAGAATATGTATGTCTCATATAGTATTCTTCAAATAATGATATCAAAGGACATAATTTCATTTAGTTATTAGTTAAGGTCTAGAATAAAATAACATACTTTCATAAGTTAATTCTAGATATATTTAAGACGATGAAGACATAAACACACGATCTACTTTTCATAGAAAACGTTCATTTATTCATTGGTATTAATAATAATTATAATTACATCGGGATTGATCGCAAAACTCAGTGCCCGCAGCCATGATTCAATTTCACCAGCGAATAGTCCTATTTGCCCGCTAATGAGGGCGACCGGAGCCAGTAATTAATCATATCATTTTTAGCGTGAACGGTGCTCGAGTCGAGTGATCGCTTCCAAATAATGGAACATCACGAAAAACCGCGCAAAACGACGCTAGATTTAACCCCACAGCGATAATGACTTGTTTTTTAGGGTTGCAAAGAATGAATGCGTCTTAACCAGACGGTGGTTTGGTTTTTGTTAATTTTTTTAATCTTCCGACATTTAGTTAATGGGGGATAAGATTTTCAGCAAAGTGAAATTTTAATGGTCTTTTTTTAAGTAAACAGAGTAAGAAATTTTTTTCGTTCTTGTGATTTACACATAAATTGATAACGGCCGTTATGGATATTGATGTCTGATGTTTTCTTTAAAAAAACCATTTTTCCGCTTTACTAGAATCAAAATCAATGTAGCAAAATGATTTGATGAAATTCTGTCTGAAAGCACTACGCTTACGTTGACAATTTCAAATGTCAAGTAAAATTTGATTCTTTAGGCACTGACATTTTTTCTTCCTTAATTTCTTTTCTAAATAATATTCAGAGCTGTGTTCTTAAACAAATAATAATTCAATTCCTGCATTCATTTCTTAACTTTATATCACATTAATATTAATACTATGTATTTTAAGAGTAAGGAAAACTTACCGTCGCCTTCTATCGCATTATCGGTCAACGTTCCACATTTTTATTAACAAGCTGATTTTCATAAAGAGTCGTTTAAATTTCCAAACTCATCCTGTATTCCAGTCGGCTAGGTACGTAATTAGGTACGGGCCCACCTTTACACACGATTTCTCGACACTTGTTAAAAGTTTTCAATTGCGTTACGAGGGGTCCTTACACGGAATTTATTCATTATATTCTCCCTACCACCCTCTACTTAATAAAACGGTGCTTTGCTCTCTTTTTATTTTCTCTTCCCCCGGTGTCCCCTTGTTCGTAAGTATTTTAAATATTTGCCGCATGGCCTCGCAAATGAGTGATGAATTATACATTTGTTTCAACATTTTTTTAGCACTTTTATGAGATTTCCCTCCGCGTTAACATCGCAATGTGCCTGTTGCCTTCCATTGAGTATTATTATTTCAAAAAGATAAATTAGTTTACGCAAAGTGTATGTTAAATTATTACATTAAATTTCGTCAAGTAATCATTTGTGCTTCTCTTGTCACTCCTCGTGAACTTTTAAATATTCTCATTTTGTGTTTCTTAAATATTTTGAACTTATGTTAAAAATCATTAAAATACTTTAATTATATTTGTATATTTCGCAAAATTATATTTGCTGGTAATATAAGAAAAAAACAACAATAAGTTTATTATGAAGATTTTATGGTAAACCGGCAAAATCGATTGGAGTCATAGTAAAAATCCAGTGATTATAAAATACTGCTGAAACTCCACACATATTTTACATTATTATGCATCGAAGCAACCCGCATTAGATCAAGGGCGAAAATTGCCGGCTACAAAAGATTTTTAGAGAAGCGTCAGTCCGCAAGTTTATAATTCAGCGCGGGTGTCGGCGTTCCCAATCACTGCCTCGTTACTGAGTGACACTTAACTGAAGTTTGATCGGTTATTTAAATGAGACGCAACACAGTCGTGAGTGAAAATTCGTGTAGCGCGATTTTACAGTGAAATTATTTTTATAACAAAATCGTCTTCAAATCTTACGAATTATAAATATTTTAAAAAGTAGGATGTAACATAAAACTATGTGAAGTTATTTTCAGTTTAATGAATTTTGTAAAATGATTATTAACAAAAATTGCAAATTATATATATATATATATATATTTCCCTAAAAAACGCATTTCATTTAACACTTGTGATTAAATTGGCAAAAAAAGACCATTTTTATTTATATATGTACCTTGAAAGTTATAAAAATTATAAGAAAGAATCATAAATGTTAATTAGTTACATTTTAAAGGCGTTTAAATGACATATGACGTCTACTTTAATCCTTATTAAAAATAGTGGAGATAGAATAATTTTCCAATGAAATGTAATCTAAGGTCTTGAATTTATTTATGAGTAATAAATGCGAGAGGAATGTGAAAGTGAGAGAAAATGAGATGAATAAGTATTAAAAAAAAATTTACGAGAGGTACTATACGCATAATATAGCTCTGTAAAGACCATTATTTTGTAAAAAAATGATACTTTGAGAAAATCTAACAATAGTTTTAGATCTTACAATAGTCAAGGCTTGAAAAAATATTTACAACAATGAATTTTTTGATAAATTATTAGCTTGTATTATTGTTTATGTCTGGGTATATTTGAGACGGAAAAAAACTGTTCATAAATTTACGAATACAGTAATTTATTCCACTGATAAAATACATCTGCAAGCGCTTAGTATTTAACATTTCTTGTTGGACGCCAATTTACAAGAATAATATTAAGGAATTTAGGCAACTTCATAATGTTTAAAATGATCGGGCATCTGTGTCGGCAATAGTGGAAAGCTCCATCGGTGAAGGCGTAATTTTGTCGGAGTCGCTTAGCATTCTTCGACAACGTCGGCCCTCAGCAAATTGGATTACGCGTCGAGTGCGACACGCGTACTGCCAACGATTTTATGATTTTATTGGCCGCCTCCAAATATTCCAGTTATGAAGGATAATTCCGACGGGCTTAAATTTTCTTAGATAATACTCCGGCCATTCTGAACGAATCTTAATTTGCTCAAGCCATTTCAGAAATACAACGCTCATTGTGCCAGTGACCTAATTTTCTGATTTCTCGAAAGAATTATAAAATTAGCTTTGTTTACAAATATAAACGTTTTACCGTCATCACGTCAACACAAGTCATCTAACATCAACTTCATCATTTCCCAGCCCTCATCCCAATCACATGGGGTCGGCACAGTGTGTCCTTTCCTTCCATACATCTCTATTTTTCGTCATCTCAGTGCACACATCCTTAATCTTCATATCGTCTTCCATACTGTCCATCCAGCTCTTCTTCGGTCTTCCCCCCTTCCCTTCCCTTATATCCATCTACATCCATTCTCAGTATTCTTCTCGTCACATGACCTTCCTCCCTGCGCATTACGTGCCCATACTATGATAAACGGGCACCTCTCACTTTTTTCACAATAGGTGCTACTTTCACGCTTCCTCTAACATACTCATATCATACTCTATCCATTCTTGTAACACCACACATCCAGCTCAACATTCGCATCTCCGCTACAAGCATCTAAGTGACATCAACTTAATAATAAAAAATACTAGTTGCGTATATCTATTTATAATTGTCAGAAACATATCAAAAATTTAATTATTTCACGTTATTGCCTTACATTGTTCTTTAAATTTTGTACCAAATTAAAGAATTATACGTAAGTTACGATTTTCAACAGATAATTTAGTAATTCCTAGGTCGGTGAAGCATAGTTAACTTACATCATAAGAACAAAATGAAAGATTATGTACATGTATCTCTTTGTATGTATACTCTCGAAAATATCGCCAAAATCCATTTCAGCTCATCACCATCTCAACCGATTACTGTACAAATGCTGGGTTCATTCAGTTCCTTTTACAATGTAGAAAGTTCACATACTATTTCTCTCCAAGTGCGATGATATCGTACACCTTTGGAAACATACTGGAGAATATTCACGTGCACAGGTTCCTGTCTATGGATTATTCATCTGTTCAAATGATATTTAATGTTTACTACGTACAAAATTTGGAAACATTTAAAGTTGCACGTGGAATTCGTAACCGGCGCACCTTGCGTAAGTCTGACGTTTGAATCACTGCGTCAGGGCTTTTTATGATCGTTTTAGGTAATTCATATTTTTGTGACATCGGTGTGTATATCGCCCGTTTGCTGATAAATTAAAATTACATTTATGATCGTATTCGCTATGAGTCAGAGATAAATTGATATTTTTTATGTTACTAGTCGATAAATGAGTAGACAAGCCGCCTGAGGGCAAGTGGGTAAGCACCCTCATTCATAGACATAAGTAACATCCAACACTTAACACCCAGGCATCACCAACCCATCACCGACCGAAAACGAAGCGTGGAATCTTCATTATTACTGGATCTCCAAAAATAATGATATGATTAAAATTCCTCGCTCTATCGACCGAAGCTTAAAACTTGTAAGTGATTGCTACAATGACCTATATTCGTGCAACCTCGGCCTAGATATAAAATTATGGGTTCTACCAAATAATTTTGTTTCCATGTTTCATAGTTTTCGATCGATTCATTCTTCTTATTTTTTTGATATCAATTTCAAATTGCAATAATAAAGATTTATAGAAATAAAAACTTTAAAAAGCACTAAGACTATTATGATATTCTAAGTTTAACTATGAATTTCGTCAACAGGTTTTTGTTGAAAAGTTAAAAAAGAAAAGGTATCAAAAGTGTCATGAACCATTAAACGCGGTGGTTTTTTATTTTGTGGTAAACGTTAAATACTACAGAAAATGGTCAGGAAATTTTCCGATGAAATGAACCAAAGTTATTAGTTAGTTATTTGAACTCAAATAGTTCTTTCCATAAGAATTTCCTGGTGGATTGAAACCCTGAAACAGTGATATTGACTTCTGAAGAATTAATCTGTATTTTTCGACCACGAAAATGTTTTCTCCTATTCTTCTGTGTACAGACCCAGAAGATAACAAATTTACGTAACAATATATGTAAATACTGCATTCATATTAACGGTCGTATCAATCATTTAAGTCAGCTAAATAAGATACAAAATGTTAGAGGTTTTTTACAAATTTTTCTTTTTAACTGTACTTTTAATAGTACTGCGCAGGTTGGTATTTTTTTATTAAATATATTTTAAGTTATAACATCTAATAAGTTTTATCATTGTATGCTGTATAAAAATATGTTAAGTATGAGATTTCCTCATTACAAATTATTGCCGTTTTCATATAAACTACAATTTGTGGCGTTTGGAACACATCAAAATTATATTTTTGTAAATGAAGTTTTGTAGTCGTTGTTACCGTGAAAGCGTGAAACCATGAAAATTTCTGGTTTTCGCAGCAGATCTACGATTTCTAATAGAGCATTGCAACTGATTCAAGAACTCGCTACGCCCGTAACTAGCACGTGGTGGGCGTTGGGCGTCACCGCCCCGCCCCGTGCAACAGGTCTCCACCCCGCCCAGTTTCCTTGTAACTTGCCTTTTGGACCCTAACACATATGTGCAGTAGGACTGGTTCAATGTAACCGTAACGTTATCACTTAGGTAATGCGCATATTACATCGTCTAGAAATTGTCAAACCTCATAACGGAAGAAACCAATATTCGTGATAGATTAAAAAAAACTTTCATAAACAGTATTTTAATGTCATGAACATATACAATACATGAGTCTCAAAACATACACCAATCGTTATCACTATAGTTGAAACCAAGTCTTTGTCGATCAGCGCGTCCGAACACGATAATCTTAAAGACTGCTGTGGGGATTTCTATGCCGTTTTTATCAGTGTATTACAGAGTGATTCACGTGAAAGTTTATAATCTGGAAGATTTTATGGGACGAACATGAAAAATTGCCTTTCCGAGCGAATTTGATTTAAAGTTGATACAGTTAAAAAGTCCAAAAGTTCTACCAAAACATGCGATTTTTTTACAAACCGAAAGGTCGGCTACCAGCTACCCGATATTAAGGTCACCAGGGACTATGGAAGTACGTAGCACCAGACAACTCCGACTTGTTGTCAGCCAGGTTAAAAGCGGAGAACTCGATAGTTACTGGATTTCCAAAGTGCAAAGAACACACTTTGAAACATCTGATGATAGATTCCAGAAGAAACAGTACACAAACACAGAGTAGGTACTCTAGATATTCATTCATAAGTCAATGATGTACTGTATTCGATTATGTCCATCAATTCGATTGTGTAAAGAGTAAACATTACATTTATATAATTCTTTTTCTATGCTTCGTTTGAATACATCTTTTGTAGTTATCATAACTGATATGTCCAAATCCTGGGCACGACACACCTTTGAGAACATAACATTCAAGAAAATATTCGATGTTCAGACTAAGATACTGTCGGTGCTTTTGAGATAGAGTTAGCTTTACCTATATACTCGTACTTCTGTACTCTTCAAAGTTTGGTAAATACAATACTCCGTCAAAGATTTTAATAGCAGCCATATAATGGGGGTGTAACGGATTCTATCCATTCTTATCAGTAAATCAACTTTCCGTGATCGTGAAATACCATGTTGAATAATGGACGAAGAAGCGTATTCCCTCCTCTAAGTGTTGAGACTTGTACCATCCAACTTAATCCCAAAAGCGGCGGTGAACATAATAGTTCATGGTAATCCGTCAGTTGGCTCATCAGTCACTCATACCTCAACTAAAACTACAGTTAAATTTAGACACAAGTTGCTTGTTTCTCTAGACGAATAAGATTGAGAAGAGTTACTAAGTATTTCCGAGGCCCTGGCATTTTCCAAACCCAAGATTTGTTGAAGAAAAATTATTCATCACACGATTATATTTATAGCCGATGTAAACTATGTGTGAGCAAAAGCTTAATGAAGTATAAGATACTATTGGAATCTGCACATTCAATTTCCAAAACCTAAATTGCTTGACGACAATACTAAATAAAAAGCTTTGAAATGGTATTTGAAAAAGGAAAAATATGTGAACCAAATATAGTCGGGCTTTTAAAATAAGAGAAAATAATATTCTCACGGCCTTGACTAAAAACATTATTTTAACCCTCGATATCCAAATCCTCTAGCAATGGTTGTGGCTATAAAGGAAGTATGCTCTAAATAACGCCGAAGTTAAGAGAACGGTCGGCCCCTTGTATGAATAAATTTACGCCGCAACTAGAAACACTAGCCATCCTTGAATAGATCGGATGTCCTTAGGTGACGTTCTTATATACACTTTTTTTTTTACGAATATCTTCAGTAGTAACAATTTTATATCATTATTTTGGAGTAAAATAAGTTATATTATGACGGTTCCGTTAATATTTCAATCATATCTTTAATTTTAAACACTTAGAACACGCCACCGCCAAATTTGCTTGGCCATAAATTATCACTTCTTCAGTTACTTCAATATCTTTGTCCAACGATTAATTAAATTAACTTCGAATTAAATGGACTATTCGTTCCAACATGCAAAAAATACTTGGTTTAATGTTGTCCTAACGGTTTGTTATTTATGAGCCCTGTTTTACGGACGTGATTATTTTGGTTACATCTGAGTCATTATTGATTTGCAATAGTGGAAAACCGGTTTTATACTGTAATAGAAAATAGCCTTGAACCAAAATTAAACACATCAAGTAAGTCGTATATTCATGAATATCTGTCAAGTTTTATCTTTCAATGTGAGTAAAAACTACGCAGCATCGAGAGAATACAAATTTATTATTACTAATAATATTTCTCGTTTTTATTTTGACACAACGCTGTCACCGCGCTACGATGTCTTTTATTATCCGTCGATTTCTCTCGGCATGGTGACAGTAGCCCCTACCGCCTACGGAACTACATGATAACCAAAGACGCCTCTGCATTATAAAGTGTGCCATCCGATACTGAATTAATTGTCACCGAGCGATGTCGCTTGAGAAATTGTAAAAGTTTCATGTAAATTGCCTGAAAAATACATTTAAGCGCTGAAAAGTAAAATTCATAGTGCCATTCAAAATCAGCCATATTCAACTTACTCTAAGGTTCCGTTCCGAGTTACTATGTCTAAAGCAACATACATATACTATACATACATGGTGCTTGCAGATTGTTACATTATAGATTAATAGTAACTTTATTTTTTTTTGCTGTATTTATTGCCACCTTCAACCTAAATCAACTATCAAATGATTACAAGAAGTTCAGCTGTAAAAATAAGAAGTCATTCACCGCTGTTTTCTTAGTTATCAATACCTCAGTAATGAACCACTTAGTGACTATTTACAATCAAAAAGCCCGCATGCTCTTGTATGCGCAGCTATTTAAGAAGAAATGTTTTACCGATTGATACTAGTTAAGACATGTGAAACCTATCCAAATTACCCCTCAGCAGACATGGTCAGCAATCGGGCTACGCGACAAACTTGTCAACAATCCTCTGTTTTCAACAGTTACGACAACAACAGTTAATCAGTAAACGTAGTAATGTAATGCTGACGTATTAATATATTTTATTGTCATCATTTTCACGTATAAAAGGGCTGCCTTACAACCAACAATTTCCTTTTATGTTTGCCTAACAGGAAAGAAGAGCGCACTAAATGAAAGGTTCCCGCTGTTTTAGTCCTAGAAGGATACTGTAGAGAAAACAATAGAACAGTACTGAAATGAGCACCTACTCCCTAAAACTGTTTCGTCAAAACGTGTTGTCGGTAATATTTTCATGAAAAATGAATTAATTTTTAAAGGAGACTGGCAGTTTTCGGCCGCTAAACCTACAAGAATATTACTTATGTTTAAAAAAAGTGTAGTTTTTTTCTATTCATATTGTTCCCATAAATTTGTATTTTTTTTTTCTTTCTGTTGTAGAATTTGTCTAATTTGGAAAAAATATTTTTTAATATTGAGTAAATTGATAAATTGTACTACTAATCGATTCCAACAAATTATGAATATCTTTTGCTTCTGTTTAGTCTTTACAATACGATCGATATAGGCATGAAAATATGACTTTTGACTACACGGCTAATAATCGCATACATGGCAAGCTTGAGATTTGTCAAGTGAGGGCCACAGATGTCAAACCATTATTCCGTTGTACCTACTTACAGCTACCATATATCAACGTTATTTTTTTTATTGTAAAATGACGTTACTAAATGAACGTTAATTATTATTAACTAACTTGTTATATGATTTTTCTTCTAACTACCATCATTTGATACATTTTTAATAAAAATATAACCTCATTTAGTTGACAAAAATTCATCTGGTCAGTTGTTTCAATGACATTCGAATACGGTGAATAAAAACTCACATAACTAATGACTGACAAGTTCTAGGAAAAGTTACTGTCATATATTAATTTTTATTAAAATATTTTATATATTTTTAATTATTTTATAATAATGTAACGATCTCATTCTATTTCTAAATTTTTCTACACATTTTAAAATAAATCTTAATATAACAAATAGCCGAGATTTTTTGTTTATCACAACAGCTTTCAACAAACTAATATTCTTAAACTGATGAAGGTTGGAAATTTAAATACATATACTGATGATAAAACTGATTCTGTAGATTAAATGTTTTTTGGAAATTTTAATGTAGGTATGCTTTGCTATCGACATAGAGGTCAAAACATATTTTTCTCTGTCTATGGGACTGTCTCCGTATTTGTATCTTATATTATGGGTCGTAATATACAAGATACTTTCTACCCCGGGAAAAGGATTTGTTCCCGGGAGGTAGAAAATAAAATTTAATATAGACATTCTATTAAGAGGGCAGTAAAATTAATGTTTACTGCCTGGTTGTAGGTATTATAATAAATTAATATCATTCTAATTCACAGAACTAGAAAAACCTATTTCTAATACAATAGATTTTCCGCACCGAAGTGAGGGCGGGTCACTAGTAGTAGTCAGTATGTTGTTTTATCTTCACAGATGACATTTTTAAAACCAGTTTCACACTCATTGTAGTCTCAGTAACGTCTCAGTAACGCTTATTTAATTCTTAAGTGATTCTTAGATAAATTTCAATATCTTTGCGGTAGGTACATTTAAACAAAAAAATATATCAAAATACATAATTTCATAACGTAAAAACAAATACGTAAATGCCGTTTGGTTAGAAACTTTGAGATATCACGGAAATTAAGACATATACATAGGTATTAAAACAGTCCAATTACGACAGGGAATAAAATGAAACGCTCCATTCCATTCATAAGGTCATCAAGTTATAAATCGACTGGATGGATATATTTAGGTTACAAGTTTTTGTATGTGCGTGTATTGTATACTGCAGAATGTATTATCATACATTATAAGCTTACGTAGCCGAGGAACGGTTTATAAATATTAATATATCCCCCTTATTTTGGGAAAAGCATGCCAATTATCCACATCACATATTAAGAGCATCGCTTTATTCTGAGCAATGACTCCCAAGGAAAGCCGTTACATTGCTGAATATGCGACAGATTTATCGTGGTTTTGTAGCGTTGGGCAAGCGTTGGATATCGATGGATTGAAATATCTATATTAATTAACCTCTTTTCTTATTAGAAATATTATATACCACACAAATAAAAAAGAGATAACAGTAATAATAAAAGAAAATCTTGTTACATTATTTCTTTCAAAAGCACCCTCTCCTTTGACTTAGATTTAAAGGAGTATAAGTGAAAATAAGATTCGGTCATAAGATTCACGAATAAAAAATAAAAATTAGAATCTTTTTTGATTTGTATTAATGAATGATGCTTAATTTGATTATTTTGAAATCGCATTTTGACTTCCTAATACCTGTAAAGATATCATTATAATTTTAAAGTCATTGTAATATTAAAGTATACAAAAAAAGCTCAGGACTCAGAACTAACATTAAAGGTTTTCTTTAAAAACATGTAATCCGTTTTGTTTTGCTACAAAAATTTCAAGTTATATTCCCGACAAAATATCCCTCACGTTGTCTCATATCTCGCATATTAATTTATTTGAAATCGCTTTATTTTTTGTTTCTTACGAAAAACTAATTCCGGTACGAAAAACTAAACTCGATAGCTATCGGGCAGCACTAAGGGTCGTCACCTGGGTGGCGCGGGGCGCGGGGAGTGCAGACTTGGCGTCGCTATGTCGGGCAGGTTACGATTTACACTCCACCGATTCAGCAGAATCTCTGCCCGGACGAAAAACGCTGATAATCCACATCCATACGCTGCGTGAGAATTAGATCGCGAATTTGATCCTACTTGCGTATTAACCGACATCTGTCGGTTGAGTTTATTACTGTGGCACTTCAATCAGCATGTAAAACAACGTATCGTCGCGGCTTAAGTGCGAACAAGTCGCTTAAGAGAAATTGGACGTCGTAAATTTGATGTTTTAGATTTACAACAACTCATCGCTCTACCGGTTTGTGTTGCTAATCGTGGAGTAGAAATGAGCATAAATATTCAACCTATTAAAACTGTAATTTTACATTTAAGATCGTAATTTTTTTTTTACATTATAAATTTACAATCAAATCGTCTTGTTATTTATGATTTGGTGTGATTGAATCCTAATGTCTGTAAAGTAGCATCGTAAATTTTGTATACTTATGCCAGTTTTCTTTCCACAGGTCATTGGAGGTGAATGTGTTGGCCCAAGAGTGATGATGCCGTCTTCAAATCGACACGATTCGACTGCATTTCATATTGAACGTACCGAGCATCACAAATAGTGAATAATAATCATGAAGACCAGTTAATATTTTCGAAGCTGAATATGTGTCCTGATGAGTTGTTATTGGCACAATAACTGTGACAAGTGTTATTGAAACTCGTCTTTTGAACGTTGAAATTATTGTTAGATAATCGTGACTTCGCGTATGATAGGCGTTTTAGTTCGCTACAAATGTATTAATTAGAAATAGTGTGTATTTAGAATGGTAAATACACGCTATTTCTAAGGAATTGATTAAACATGTGAATTAATAAATTGGACTCTCGCAGTGTTCTTAATTAATAACAAAGCATTGTAGGAATTTTAGTTAAACCGAGTAAAGCATATGTGAGGAGGTAAGCTCGGGCTAATTTCAAAGCGTTTTCTACGACTGCGCTCGTTGACAACCCTAGTTTAAGCGAGGCCGAAGGCCAAACGATCGTTGCCATCAAAATTTTATGTAGTTAATACTTACGCATCTACGTAGTAAATTTCATTTGCATCGAGCGATTTGTGTGGGCCAATGTTATTTATATTAAATTTAGGTACGAGACTCATGGATGTTAATCTTGGGTTAATATAGTTTTAATGTTAACCCAACATTTCATACTATTGCAAATTTCCCATGTAACGTGAAAATCTTAAGTATCGGACACGAATGTTACTATTAATGATCATAGAAATTTATATTCAAATTTGCATTTTTTTTAAATAGATTCCATCGCTATTGAGTGTAGGTTTAATGTCGATCACACGTCAGGATGTGTCGAACGAAATTTTAGTCTTTCAGAACAAATAGGGAATAGAGGTTTTAAAAATATTTTTAAATACAACTATCGGTGTTCGTTTACCAGTACACCCATAAGCCATTTATAGCCAAAAATAGATTTATTGCTCAATATTCCGACGCCAAACTCAGAACAATTTTGGGAGATATTATTCAGACGAACTTACATTTTGAAAGCACAATGTGTGTGATTGTTTTACAAAGTGTTGCTCTGATGTGCCTATTGTTAGATATAGGTATACGAGAGTTGTAAATAAAATGTATATGCTCATTATTCGAAGATTTTTTAAATAAATCAACTGACTTGCATGCAGGTCGAAAGTTGACGCACAAAATCCTATATAGTCAAATCTCTAGTCCCGTTATTTTTCGAATAAGAATTCGTCAACTAAGTGCAGAATTACTCAGGCGTGGGCTAGCCCTAAACTCTGTTGGTCAAAGAGTTTGTTCTGTGAAATACCTCAGTGGACTGTTTGTGATAGATTTAGCCAATAAGTGTTCAATATTAGTACTTTATCCGTAAGTCAATTCTTGTAATATTTGGCGTCCATGGTATTATTTTTATGAGCATACTTTGATTTTGCCTCTTACTTTAGATAATAGTTTACGCGGAAAATAGCATAACGTTATAACTAAAGCTTGAGGATAATTCTACTAAAAATAAATAATAATAAATGTCTAAAGTGTGCTCTTATCCGACGAAGTTAAAAGTTAACTTGAATAGATTTTCACTTAAGTACAAGTACGTACAAAACAGTCGCAACCATCTGCCGTTATATTCTTTCGTGTGGAACAACGCATATTCACAACGAGTACTGTAGAAAATCCAAATACGTAATAAATTTACAAAAAAACGTAACTCGAAAGTTAAATGTTTTTGACATCTGTCAATCACTTCAAATGCTTCAATGCTACTGCAAAATCTTGGGCTAAAATATAAACCATTTATGTATCTTATGTAGTCAGCTGATGTTGGTGCTATAAATATCTTATATTTTAATATTGCATTTTGGAATGAATTTTTTTTTATTTATAGAAATGAAATATAATTGACGTACAAAATTGTAACAAACTTTTTAGACGCATCCGTACGGCGAGGTTGAGAGTTGTTTGAATCGTTCACAAAGTTTAACCTCTTGTGAATGTTCAAACACTGTTAACATGGAAACGATGGATTAAAATAATTTGATAACGTATAATTTCTGTATCTCTCGGTTTTTTAAGATAGGGTTGGAACAATCCTTATTTTTCAACAGTAAATGAGGCAGACGCCATCATAATCACACAATTTAATTTCTACGAACAATGTAGATAGTTAATTCTTAGTTTTATTTGAAGTTGACTTAAAGTCAGTTACTGCGTACGGTCGTGGATGTTGGACATCATCGCTGTACCTAAGAATTTGTAATGTGTAGAAACCATTGCCAAATATACCGATAATCAAGGCTACTTTGTTTTTCTACCAGATATCGCTACTTGCATGAAAGTAAAATCTCTTCTTTGCCTCAAGTCTCTTAAGATAACGATATTTTACGTTTAAGGTCAAATCAACAAGCCAATTCCATTTACAGGTAAGTACTATTAAGCTTTGTTTATAAAACTTTTTACATATTTTTAATAATAATTGAACTTTAAATTCATCTATTGCAAGTGGCGCCGCCTAGTGAATCAAAACGGTAGTCGTCACTAAGTAAACTAGTTGTATCTTGTCTTCGGGCGTAAACTAGTTGTATTAGAAGTGTTGTAGATGACTAGCCTCATCGGTGGTATCTCATAATAGTTAAGTGTTAGATAATATATCTCCTGGTTGTTGATTATGTAATTAAATAATGAAATATAGAATGTAAACTGACGTATTTATGTCAATCATGTGGTCAATTAAATAAGGACCGAATTAAAATTTGTTCCAAAGGCCTAACGTGTGGAACAAGTAAGTACTGTGCTTATAGTAATGATTTACGTCTTATTGAATATAGAGAAAGGCAATAAATTTCCAACTTTACTCTTACCTAAAAATATTGCGTCTGACACCTTTCTTTAGCGCTATGAATGCAGTGCTATATTGATTATGCCGTAATGTGCATTAATTCGAAGAATTATCCTTAAACGAAATTACCTTTTGGGGCGGGTTTTCCAATATATAAAGCATATAAGTATTTTTATAATTGGCCAACGAGCATGTCTAACTGGTAAACAGCTACATATACATAGTACGCAAAGTTACAATTACCACTAAGTAGATATCACTTTTCAAAAAGAAATAAATTATTTTTGATTGATTGCTTGATTCATTGATTGATCGATTGATTGATCGATTAACTGATTCAATAATCGAATAATGTCACAAGAGAATGCGTCTACGAAAGAGAAGTCAAACGTACCTCGCTTAACTTCGCTGAACTCTTGGTCTACTATGTTAATATGTAAGAAAATAAAAGTAACACCATCTAAAGTACAAATGTTTGTGAACATTTTTTATAAGATTTCATTAGTTTTGAAATGAGAGAATCGAGAATTTCCGGCGACGTATTTGGCCGAAAATGCGATGGTAATACCTATGGTGTTATGGTCGTGAATGTGCCTCGTATGGCCGAGCAGCCCATCTGCTCGTTTTAGGCTATCAACATAAAAAATCATGTGTGATTATGGTAAAAAATATATAACATGGATTAAAACGCGAAAATGGGAAAACCAGTTCTCAAGTCAATTAAAATAGCCAATCTTGTAGGAACCATTAAAAAAATGTGGGAACACGATAATTTATTAATTACAACTTACCTAATTGGACATCACGTGACTTTATGTCGTGTCAATATTAGTTTAAAGAGCTGTATAGTATGCATGTGAGTAAGGTCCTGGCTTAAGAATTTTTTATTACCAGTGTCCCACAAAACTGTGAATGAAATTAGTAGGTATAAGATGTTCACGATACATTTAATATTGTATTGTATGACGAGATTATCACATTTCACTACGAATAATCAAATTGTTTTATATTCCAAATGATCAAGTCGAATGAAATTATATTTTTTTGTACTATATACCTGTGAATTTCATTTAATAGCACAGTGAAACTTGAGTCCTCGTCGTGAGCCTTTAGCCATATAGGTGTTGACCTACTAATTTTTATTTTAAGATCCTTAAAATGATGTTAGCAACTTCTATTGTAGAAATATAATATGTGAAAAAGTAAGTACGTACTGGACGCTTGTGCACCTTAACTAATTGATAGAGTTAAAATAAAATTTTATGAAGGAATCGTAGTTTCTATACCTACTGAGCTGTGTGTACAAATCGTATGTGCAAACACAATTTTGTTAGAATGTAACACGTGACGCAATGGTCACTATTAACGTTAATGTCATAGAATGTAATAGATAATATATTTTATAACGAAGCACGGTCACTGCGCGCCGTGTCCGAAGCGAGGGGCGTTCCCCGTCAACTTGTAACTAAATTATTTTGTACAATGTTTAAATTTTTTCCATGTTCGCATTATTACGTTTAACGCATTACATTGTTCACATTATTTTTTGTTGTTTTTTTCTTAGTTGCTTATTATTATATTATAAATAAAATTTACGACATGTGAAAAATCTTAGTTAAGTTAGGAAATTATGTTTAAATGTAAATATATAGATGAAAACATGTATGTAGAAGTACATAAATCTTATTTATGTATTAATTTGATATTGTTTTCACAATTTCATAGGTTGTATTATTTGTCTCTTTTCAAATTTTTTATTAAATATATTTGAAAAAAAAGGAAGTAATAATTGTGGTAATTTCATAGATAATAAGCGAATTGCTTCGCTATTGAAATGTGCGCTTGAGTCAATATGTGGCTTCAATTTAGTTCTAGGGAGGAACCATATATAATTAAGTTCTCTTATTTGAATATTCTTTATTATCAAAAAGATCCAAAAACTGACAGTCTGGCTTCAGAAAATAAAACCACTGAGTATACATAAAAATAACAAACGTTCTTGGAAACAGAACTGTCACATTGTTGAGCTGTCATTATAGACGAAATGATGACCTAACGCCAGCCAAGCGAGGGGTCACGGGTTAGATTCCCGGGACAGATATTTACGTAAAAGATAAATTTTTATTTTCGAGTCTTGAGTGTCTGTGATGTCTGATTTGTGTATGCTGTCCGTAAACCATGGAAATCTAATGCGAGGGTGTGAGGTTTTAGTACGTTAACGGTTATTTTAATAGATATAATAGCAATACAAACCTAAATAGTAAATTATATATGTAAGAAATTATATGAAACCAAATATACAAGGTGGCAGAACCGCAAAATAACCATATTCGGTTACAGTCATATTAAACAAAAAAGTATGGAATTCAACAATAACGATGGCCATTGTTATGAATGAGCTTCCATAATGGTGACCTATCACTATCAGGTTATCAGGGTTTGAATGTAAAACTTTTCAGATAATAACATTAAAAGATGTGGTCCCGGAGCGAGATCGTGTGATGGAGAAAGATGGTGATGAAATGATAATCGAAGCAAATCAGCAAGCACGGCTCAACTACAGAGTAACCAGCGCATTCGTAATAGTACATTTCGATACAAGTGCGAAAAGTATATAATTTCTTCACGAGTCCGGGTTTGTAGACCCAAGTGGAAGGCTACCGTCAAAGCCTTCGGCTTGGGGGAATTTCTTTCGCTGTTTCTTCCCCACAATGTTGAAGCACCTGTTCGAAACTGTAATAGAAGCAAAACATGACTTGCATAAGTGTATTTACAGAATGCCTACATTAGTAAATGATTTTGAATTTGAAGCAACTTGGTAATTACCTTGTAACACACAAAAATTTGAGGGGCGTAAGTACACAACTCAATCATGTGGGAAACTTACGTTCAAATCGCTACGTAGCCGATGCTTGGTACACTGGATATATTTTATGATTACTGCTTGTTCGGACTATCACTTAAATTCAACATGATATAAGTAGTTCCTGAACTGATCTAGAATAGTACAACGGATGTAAGATGCTCTTGTTTTTACTCTAAAATATCTGGCCTTCGAGGTAGCTTGCCACGATAGGACTTATCTCGCAGTGATTTTCTCACAAAATGTTTATGCGAGTGTCTTGGTAATCTCCCTATCTTTGTTATCTAAAATATATTCTTAATTGTACTAAATTATATTAAGATGGAAATGTAAAATAAAAAAATACGTTTAGGGAGACGAATCTGTCCCTGGTGAGCAAAATACCTAAGGGTACGAGGTAAGTTTGTCGTGTTAAGCATGCCAGCCCTACTGGTGGTCAACGAATGATGCAATGACATTAAAAATTTACGAGATGCTAACGAATTTTTTATCACTCATGAGAAAAGGTTTTTTACATGTTAGTTTACAAAGTTAAGAACAGGATTTATCTAACAGCCTCCAAGGCGTCAGTTATGCTTCCGACAGACATCATTAGGTGAAGTTCGATATTCAGCTGTCTGCGTGTTCGTTAGTCAATATTGCAAGTGTTAAAACAACTCTGCGTGCCTTTCATGTTTACGTAGATATACACATACATTTCTTTTACAACTGTAATTACCATCGACCTCTTTGCAAGGTGCCTTTACTGCCTACCTAATCCTGCAAATTTTATAGAAATCGTAGGTCACACAATAAGATTAGATTATTCCATTTCCGAAGTATTTTTATTACCAAAGTTTTGGTACATTTTTTTATTACTGGGAAGACGAATAAAGTTTTATTACACAGGGAACTATTTGTAAGATTTTTATACGACTTTGATGTTGAACACCGAACTAAGTACCTATCTACATTAGGTAGTTGGCGGTAATGTGTTTAGTGTACTACCGAAGTAGTAAATTATATTAATCCGTAGCTAAATGACGACGGTAATTTACATAGGTCATACAACATTATCTTAACACGTACCCTTAATAGCAATGTGACCACCGATTGTTTTAGTCTTGTGTACCTTTCTAATACCAGCGGCCCTTCCCGACTTGGTTCGTGCTCAACACTTCATTATTATACATATACCTACACTGGCTACAACCTGTACCTTTAAAATGATAAAATTATTTTTCTAATACGTGCCGTGGTTATGGAGATTAGGTACCTTTCGCAAATACACAAACTCACAAAATTTGCACTCTCTCTCTGTGATATTAGTATAAATATAAAACTGGTATACAATAAAGAGCAGGTATTGTAATGTATGTACCTAAGCAAATAAATCATGACGTAAATGCCGTTACTTCTTTCTTTCAATATTTCATCATTTCATCATCTCGTTAAGCTAAAGGTTGCTTAAAGTAAAAGTACGCTTTAACGGTTAACCGGCCTCTTTAGGTTTCTTTCTATTTAGGTAATTTCGGCTTCACACTTTAGCGGTTCGCTACTGTACCACCCAGGTTCAATGGGGATTGGTGAAGGACATAGTAACCGAGGCCGATGAATTAAACTACCGTCCAAAGCACAGAAGCGCACAGAAACCCATATCCAGTTACCGATGGCTGCCGCAGTTGCTTAAAACTTTGCATTACAAATGATTGACACAATCCGTTAGTTAAGTTTATGAGCGCTTTGTATTTCCAAGTTTTAAAATAATTTCACCTGTAGTGTTCCGGAAGTTGAAAGGCAATGATGTTAGAATTAAAGAAAACACGTTTAAAATATAACTGTTATTATTATTCCTCACACACAAGATACGACCACACGAGTAACATAATTACATTGCTAATTGCTTTTTACTTTTAACTTTGACGAACGGGGAGGAGGACAACTGGCGAGCTTCGTTTTGCGCTGAGGCACGCTAGTCATATTTGCTAACTATACAAAAAGGGACGCGCCGAGACTTCTCAGCACAGTCGTGTATGAACAAGTTTATCACAATTTATACAGAGACTAGTGATTGAACAATTAAATATAGGTACTCGTATATACATGAATATTAAAATTCAATAATCGATAAGTAGTCGACGGATTGACTTGGAATTTTGACAGATTTTTTTTTTCTTTAATGTAAAAGGCGGGCAAACAGGCATACGGTCCACCTGGTGGTAAGTGGTCACCGTCGCCTATGGACACGTGCAGCGTCCAAGGAGCTGCAAATGCGTTGCCGGCCTTGAAGCAGTCGATGGACACTCTTTTTGAAGAACTCCATATGATAGCGCAAAGGGAATGCCTCTGGTGGAAGGTTGTTCCAAATCTCGCAGGTTCGTGGCAGAAAGGAGCGAGAGAAACGAGCGGTAGACGACTGCCACGAATCGAGGTGATGCGGGTGGAACCGCAACCTTTTGCGGGTGGTGCGATGAAGAAAGGTGGAGGGGGCACCTGGTTGAAAAGTTCTTCGGAACATTCACCATAGTAGAGACGGTAGAGGACGCATAGGGACCCTACGTCTCTCCGGATACTTAAGTCCTCTAGGCCGTCTGTAAGATTGGGATCGTCGACATTTCGAACAGCACGCCGCTGTACGGAGTCAAGAGGGCTTAGTTGGTAACTGGGTGCACCGGCCCAAAGATGAGAGCAGTACTCCATATGTGGTCGAATTTGGGCCTTGTAGTGCAACAGGCGCTGCTTCGGCGTGAAGTACTGCTTCGCCCTATTCAGTACACCCAGTTTTCTGGAGGCGAGTTTAGCTTTCTTCTCCAGGTGACCCCGGTACTGCACTTCATTCGAAATGTCGACCCCCAGGATACCAATACTTTTACTAATGGTGAGAGGCATGTTCTGAAGTTTTGGCGCTAAGACAAATGGAGTTCTCTTTGCGGAGAACGAACAGACCTGTGTCTTCGAGGGTTTGAATAATTAACAAGAAATAATTTTAAATTATTTTAATGTAATAATCTTTATATAGTATAATATATGTATGATGCAATAAATCCATAAAATTATGCACAAACAATAATAATATAGCCATAGTCGCATTTATACAGCTTAACCAACTCATGGACTCTTTTTTCCAACTGTAAACTTTAAATGCAGCCTCTCATAGTAAAGAAGTTCCCCAGCTCTGTGCTAGACTATTTTTATTTACTTCAATAATAATCCGTTTTACACAATGCCACAGCGAAGGCCGGGATTAGCTGCTAATATATTATATATCTATAGTGTTACATTTTACTGTAGACAATTATATAGTTGACATAAAACGTGGCTGAAATGTAAAAAAAGAAATGAATGACATATTTAATCAAACAGCGAGATCACATTGGTGGCTGAGAGTAAAATATGCGATTAAAAATATTAGCGTTGAAGAAAACCCTTTCTACGCTTTTGCAAAGCAGGCGATATGCTTCGAAACCTAGTAAGTGCATTTATATTAAGGATATGTATTTGAATTTAATTAACCAATTACTTTTATTAGTGGATTCTTAAGTTAGTAGGTATCTAACATTGTTGCACCGGCTGGCTGTTGAAGGGTTTTTAGTGGATAGAAAAACTACATGAACCGAAATTTTCTCAAGGCCCCGGTAGTAAAAAAGGTATCTCCATGTATTCTTGCGTCTAAATAAACTGCCCTTACTCGTGGTGCATCTACGAGTAACTAGACAACAGCACCCAATCACATCAAGTTCCTTCAGTTAGTTTTGTTAGAATTTTGTGGGTCACTATGCTTTATACAACCTAACGTAACCCCAAAGTTATTTGTGCATAGACCTAGATATATTTGCTTGCTAGGTACCATCGGCTTGGAATAATCCGTGAAATGTTTTTAATAACCAATGTGTTTCGGAGAGCAAGTAAAAAAAACAATTTTCTGCTTCCTTTTTAGCGGATAAAGCATTCTTTCTTACTAATTCTTTCTTGGTCGACAACCTATTAGTGATACCTTTGGTGTAACTAATGTCATGGATAACGATAACAACTTACCTACATAAAAAAGTGAAGGTCACAAATAAACCTTATTTATTCGTTGATGTAAAAACATTTTAGTTTTAGTTGTTATGATTTAGGTCATTGCGACGCTCATATGAACGAGTTACCAGTCCCATGCCAGCCGTGGCAGCCGTGGTACAACGACCAACAAAGTTTCTACAACAAACATTTGGTTATTGGTTTTGCTTGGTAAGAACTTATGTATTTGGTAGGTCATTTTCAATATATATCCCCTAGTGTTCAATAGACCGTAGCGTATTTTTCAGACGAGTTAAACTTTTGTCAATTACACCGGGCGCTCGAAGATTAGATTGAGAACTTTCAGGACGGAATGCATGTTTCTGACTAAATTTGCTTTTACATATTGTTGGTACATACATATAAATAATATTAAAAACAGACTAAACACTGAAGAATTCGTACATAGATGCATATTTCATTTCGAAATATCTCCCAAACATATGCAATAGGAAACAGAAAAAATAAAAGATCGAACTTAGTGTGCACTGAATAAATATAATCAAAGCTTAAAATACGTAGAGAACTTTAAACTAGAAAATATAACTAATAAGTATCTACGCGCAATTTTAGAAGTAGATCCCCATAAGCAATCTCCTGTACATGGAACCTGCTTCCACTAGGCTAAAACTGTTTATTTTTTTTATGTAAACAAACAAGCAGACGAGCGACCTGACAGTAAGCGGTCACCGTCGAGAGGCATCACCGAAGTGTTGACGAGCGAAAAGGAGGCGAAGAACCCGTTTTTTACTTGTTCTCATCAACCAGTTTGACTTATCTGTATCTGTTTTTGTAACAGGTGGCTATTCTCCTTCATAATGGCGTTGTACACTGACAGTATATACTTGAACTGGGGGCCGCCTGCCCAGCCCAGCGCTCCGAGTGATTCGGTAGATGAATGTGACGACGCCGATTCTTAGAGCAATTACTTTACCAATTAAATGATTTGAAATTTTACTACATTTCTTTCTTGTCGCTAGTTACAGTGTGCCATTTTAAATATGCCTTCTTTGAAATGTAGGTATTTCGCGTGATAGATACACTATAAAAATACTGTCAAACTATAGTTTCCATCAAACAACTTGCTATTTCAGAGACAAGCAGGAGAAATGTATTATATGTATGCTTATCTTCGCTTAATGGAAAATAATAACAATCACTAAATTATTTATTATTTATTTAATAAGTTGATCAATTATTATTTTCAACGGTGCCCCAAATATTTATGTGCTCAAGGGCTCCGGCAAAGCAGAAACGGTCGTTCATCGCCTTCCAATCTACGAGACACTAAACAATGACCGCGTTGGTATATATATAAGGTACATTTGGTCATTTACCAACTATTTTAACCGGATAAAATGTTATATGGATATAATTTTGGTAGTCTCAAGTTTCACTGAACTGTTACACGAACGGGTTATCACTGTCATAATGAGATCAAAACAACAGTCGAGTTTCTTACATTTATTGCATGTAAATAATGAAGAATTATTGCTGTCAGGTCACATTCTCATTGAATGATAAGTAAACTAATTTATACATAAAAACTTATAGTATACATAAAAGATATACTATATGTGCCCGATACAAAGTTATAAGTGACAGTTCATACATAACTGGTCGATTTGAAATGACAATAAATAATATTGCAATGGAATAAACTAATCGAAGGGTTAACACATTGCAGCTGGTTTAGACTTAGGTATAGTCAAGATTAAAGGTAACTATCAATGTTATGAAGGATAGTGTCTCTATTTTACATAAAAAAAATACTTATGAAAATACCATCGAATCTGTAGTTTTATTGCATCAACACATTATGAAGTTTTTATATGCAATTAATTCGTTCACTGATGAAATTTTAATATTGATCATCTCTTCTGTTAAAAAAAATTCAAAAGAAGCGAATCCGCTTATTTAATGGTTCATTCCCGTACACACATCTATGCTATGGTTATATACGCACACGGTACGCGGTGACCACTCGCCCTCAGGTTAAACATTTTTTTTTATTGGGGGATACTTAAAACCGTACGATGGACGGTCGCCGTGCGTCCACTCGTTACATCACGCCACAACAACACCCGACACCGACAACTCAAAGTGCCCTCCAAAATAATGAAGCTGTCAAGAAATGTTGTCACTTGCGATCAACCGTTCCGCTACCGACCGCACCCGAAGTAGCTTAATTCCGTCGATTACCTGACTGACAGAAGCCGTTGGGCCAAGTCACACCATCTACGTGGAAGTTTCAGAAACACCCACTCACACGTCGCCACTTGGCCCGCTTGTCGGTGCGATGTTGTGCGACTGTAGTAAGTGTGAATGGACCCTTATCCTTACGTTAGCAATCGACAGAAAGTTTCAATAAAAAAGGTTAATCAATACTTAATTTAATCAAAGTCCCTTTGGGCCTTTTTTCTAATACAATTGATAAATCATGTTGATGGCTTATCAACTGTTATAGGCCTCTTTACCCAATAACCTGTATTATGTTAATGCAAATAGGGAGGTTTTAAAAATCTTTGAAAACACTGGAAAACAGATTTCTTCATGTTGTTCTTCACTGTACCATATGATATTTAATTTCTAGAGTACGTAACCTTGAAAATTTAAAGCGTGTGCAAGATTCGAACCCAGACCCCTTTTAAGAAGAGCGATTTATACAGTTGAAGAGACAATATGAACTTTGTATAAAAAAAACCCTAGGACATTATGTATTTTTTCTTAAATTATTTCAGTGTGTGTGAATTGTTTAATAAAAAAGTAAAAAAAAAATTCGGAGTGATAATGTAACTATTATTATTATTATTATTAATATTACACCGGACTGTGTAATGTACAGAGGATGGACTCGATATGAAAATATATTTCTCAAACACAAAAGTTAAACCACCGTGCGATATAAGTTTTGATATCAAAACTAGAATTTGAAAATTTTCATTTGAGATAATGTTCATGAACACATGCTTAAATATGGCAACAAAGGCGAAATAAACTTTTCTTTTTTTCAATGAAGCCACATAAAACCGCGTTTTAAATTGAATTGTACACTTAACAATTTTTTTACCAAGGTAAGCTAAATTCAAGAGTTTAGGAGTGTAATTAACTAAGTGTAAAATAATATTTTGGAATTTTATGGAAACACGAATATGCCAGTGGCGTGTCGTTTATGTAACACTAAACATAACGTAACCAAAGAAATCAATCGTTATTAATATTTCGTAAATAATATAATGAAATATTATTAAATTCAACTGAGCCGTATGTAACGCACGCCACTAACTACATTCAGTTTTGAACCTTTTTCATACATCAACAGGCAGCTCTTAAATAGTCACACGTATAACTAACATAAAACTAAACACACTTAATATCCATTTATACATCACAAGTTAGTGAGATGCAGCGTTTCAAGTCTATACTAATTACTTATTTATATACAATGACACTTTTTTATTATATATTTCAACCAATTCTCATTGTCTATAATTTTTAATATTGAGATTGTGGTGGACAAATCGAAGTTGCTATAATTATTCCAAATATCTATTTCAACATTTAGCTCATTCTGCCGTGAAGCATGATGCTTCAAGCGACCTTGTGTTGCGTTAAGGTTCATAGAGATAGTGATGGTTACAAATTAGTAGTTTCATCTGTTTTCAATAGTAGCAATACCGCCTCAGATAAAACTAATATATATATATCTGTAATTACGATTTAAAAAATAGGAATATTTCTTGTTATATTTTCATTACGATTTTATTTTTTTTAATCCGATTTACAGTTATTTAAAAGGCCAAGAGAAATTGCATTGTCAAAATGCCGTGTTTTGTTGTTGAAAACCGCACTTATAATGGTAAAAATGACAAAAAAACCATGGGATATCGTTTTTCGGTAAGTATAACAAATGTCATGTTACTTGTTAAACTTATATATGTAGCATTTTAAATAAATTTCAATATTTAGTGTTGCCAGTTGACAAACCGGCCTAATCCACATAGTACATACATGCATTATATGTATACGCCCTCAATCCGTGTGGTTTCAATTCGTTCGCAGTACATACGGGCGCACACGATAACACCGTGCTACTGCATATCGTGATTTTGAGAATGTTTAAACAGGTAATAAGTAAGGATGTACAGGGTTTTTCTTTTTATTTTATTATTGAAATGATTAAAAATGATTAATGTTTGTGGATAGTGTCAATTTGACGTTACAGATGGGAGTGACTTTACAGAAACATAATTTAGTTAGATATTTATACGTACGCGCTTCTATTCTGTCTATATTATGGAATCATCGACGTCTAAGGGACCGTCGAACTGAGAAGTAAATTCTTACCGAATCGACATACAGATCTTGAACACTTTTCTAATTACTTTTGTTTAAAATATACCTATTTCTCTTGTAGTTAAAAAAACGTCTTAAACCAAAATAAAATGAGAATAGAAACAGACAAAGTAATAAAAAAAAATTGTCCACACAAAGTTGGCCACTTTTATAATAACGTTTTTATTTAAAAAAAATCGTTCTTATCGGTAAAGTTATTTAAGGAATTAAGTTTACACAAAAAAAAAGCTGATCGTTATTAGACTACAAGGGACAATTAACCAGCACTAGATTAAAGGGAACCGGCCCCTAAGTGACATACAATATCTACCTCTAAATGATGAGTTCGATATAAGTATAGCTATTCTAGCTAGAACACGCTCGTCAGTGAATTTGAGCATCAAAATTTATTTGTTACCTAATTACAGATGAATAAATGACCACAATTACAAAGTTTAGCATAGACCTGAGACGCATTATATTACAACTAATTTATACACTACAATTTCATACTCGCATGCGCGTAAAAGTCGATCGTCTACTTTGAGAACATGTATGTATATTAGCAATGCATGAACAATGCGTAACGTGGAAACGATTGGTTGTATTAACGATTTCCACATATGCGTTCTGGGCAACACACAAGGCCTACTCCCTCCCTCCCTTATATGTATCATATATCATTTCCGTGTGGTGAAGAAGAATACTAGTATTCCCCACCACAAGCTGGACTAGCAGCGTGTCGTAAAAGGCGACAAAATCCAGTACAAATACCGTGCATAACGCTAGTCCAGACAAGGCAGTACTCTAATGTCACACCGGAGGGCTCGTTCGGACTGGGTGATGTCGGAAGCAGGGCAATACTCCATGGCAATACTCTATAAGATGACGATACCTACAGCATCCAAAGTCCTAGTTAGTTGTTAGACTACTGCTCACTCCGGAGAAGGGTTGACGTCTGGTTGGCGGTCGGCCATAATAAACTCTTGCCAAATCATTAGTATTTCTTTAGGTATGTATCGAAATAGAGTGATAGGGTTAGGGCGTCCCCCGGAGGCGACGCGCAGTTGCAGCACCCGGCGTCTGTTTCGTTATACGAAAGTGTAATGAATGGAAGAAAAAGACACACTGCGCCGACCCCGGATAATGGGCTAAGATAAGGGAGATAATGCTGATGATGTATCATGTATCATTTACCTTAAAAGTGTTATGTGTTTCGTCATGTTGTGTCTGCCAAAGATATAGCGAATGAGTCCTAACGCGATTCGACTTTAGACCGGGTGTTGCGCATTTCTGAGATGATACAGTCATAGCCGGGAGTTATCTGCTCTCCGGCTTGGGTTTGGGTGGCTTGAATCCTTGAATCTTTTTCTTCTTTTTCTCCTTCCCACTCCCAGATTGGAAGGTTTTCCAACTTTCAACTCTGTTTTGTCGAGATTCCTGGAATATTATATTTTCTTATAATAATAAAGCATAAATTCTATATTACTTTGTTATACGTAGAAGATTTGCCCTTAATAATATATACACTTACAAAAGATATTCCGCGTGAATAAACGGCTTGTCAACTATAGAATAGCAACGAAAATTTGCGTATATGTCAACGTTTAAGATGATATGATTTCAAACCAATGTCATCGCGGAATTTATACATATTATTATTATTAGTTTCGCCGTGACCGCGATCCATGCAACCGAGTCGAAATATTGGCAACAAATAAAAACGTATCGTAAATACTCTCTACATAAGAAAATGTTTAAGATGATCTGTTGAAATCTTCCAATATCAATATATAAACATCAATTTTTATATTACATTAATATAGAGATATACGTCAATAGCGTTCATCTTCATTTGTAGGTACAAGATTTATATGCTATTTATTGCTCTGATATTTCTTTAAGTTTGTGAACTCTGTTGGTAATAATATTTTTTGTCGATGCCCAAACGAGCAGTAAAACCTCATGATAAATGGTCAGTGCCGCCAATCTACAACCATGAGACTGAAGGCATCATCGAGCGAGAGGCAAGGGAGCGCCGTTACGAAGTTTGCAATGACGAATCGAAGATTAATGAAATTTCATATTCTGATTCAAGTTATACCTCAAAGTTCTTAGCCCATTCCTTTTCCATGGACAGCTGTTCTTCTTGCTCGATTTCCGCCTCACGTTTTCGTTTTCGCTCTTCCATGTCTCTTGTCTCCAGATGCTGTCTTTTCCGCTCCATGTCGGCGAATAACTGAAAGTTAAAATTGATTGGGAAGTTAAAAACTACACCATACTCGAGCCTTCAATTCTTGACTTCAAACCACCTGATGGTATGTAGCCACAGATGGTGAAGCGCATTAACTTAGAATAACTCTATTCACTCTTGCTGTGGATAACATTAAATTTTAAATCCAAGTCAATATCTCTCCCCTCACAAGATCATAACATTATAGATATATAAGGTGCCTCCAGTTGACCATCGCTGGAGTCATTAGTTGGTAATCAGTATAATCCCGTTGGTACTTGGGTAGAAGTGTATTATTACTGACTGGCTAATTACCAATGTTCTGGAAGGAGCAACTATAAAATGGTTAAATGTGTTTCAGTTCGTGCTGTAGAGTCAATAATAAGCAGGCCTCTCGCTTTTAAT